>PVIJ01004278.1:0-120277 GCA_004024925.1 Scalopus aquaticus
GGGAGGCCTTGTTGACAAGGTTAGAACCGAACCGCAGGGTCTGGGCTATCATCGCAACGACAACACTTGGTGCAAACAGATGAGAACCGTCCGGCGAGCAGACTCATGCCCCAGAGGCCCCGATGACAAGGACACGTTCTTTAGTTCCCTGCTTTTCGCCTCGTCCTCCTGACCCCTGTCGCTGATGCTGGGTGATGACTCTGAAAATAAAAGGCCGGGATCTCGCCCCCTGAGCAGCAGCCTGCACCACGCGGCTGCCCACGGCTGCCGTGGGTCTGCATGGCTGCTCCCGACGCAACAATAGTGAACATTTACACACACAGACACACACACACACACACACCTGGTCCATTCTGAAATCTCAGCTATCAGTGTGTTTTCACATGCCGAACGGTGCGTGAGCCGGCGAGTTTAATCCAGCGGCACCGCGTGTACCCGCCTGACTGAGTACACGGATCCCCACAAATGTAACTGGTGTTCTTCCGGAATTCACAGATACACAGACAGCACTGGCAGATCTTTCCTTGACATCTAAGTGACGTAATGTTTCCAAGGGAGCCTGTTACGGTTTCAGATCCTGAGATTTTGCTACTCAGTATTAAATATTCTCCATTTTAGAGCTGGGACATACATTTTTCTTCCGAAGGAAACAGTGGCTGATAGTATCGGGGAAAGTCTCACAACCACCCATCAGGATGTGAAACTCGTACCTGCGATGGCAGGGCTGATCCGGGGCACCCCGCAGCGGGCGTTCTGTGGGGCCCGCCTCGAGGCGCAATTAAGACAGAACCTGGCAAGACGCCCACTCAGCCATCAGCGGACTGGAGCGTTAGCGCCGTGGGCGCCGACCGGGGAGGCGCGGCCCAGAGCTCAGCCAAGAATCGCCTGCTTCTCCTGCCCGGCTTCCGCGGGGGCGCGGACACTCGAGTCCCTCAGGCCCAGCCACACGCTTTCTTTTGTCCCTTTGCTCTCTCTCCCGTTTTCGTTAAGTGGACCCAGGCCCGACCTCTGTGCACGAGGAGGCGCTGACACCGTCGCTCGCTCTCCTGGGAACGGCCTCCGCTTCCGACTTAACAGCAGAAGGGGAGCAAGGCTCGCTGCCGGCTTTGGGCTTCGCTCCGGCCCCGCCTCCTCCCTTCCGAGGCCCCGGTCGGCCGCACGCGCCCCGCAGTTTTCCCGGGGGTCTGGGACGGACCCAAGCGCGCAGGCCGGAGCCGCTCCCAGCCTCCCTGCGCACACAGCGCCGCCCGCGCGGGGGTCGGCCGGGCGCGGTCAGAAAGCCGGCGCGTGTGTCCCCGTGCGGCCTCGCGCCAAGGCCAGGCGCCGGGATCCGGCAGCGGGCGCACTCGGAGCCTCTCGCCGACGGGGAGCGCGGCGGCGGCCATGTCGGCTCAGAGCAGCCTGCTCACTGGCTCGAACAGCTCACGAAGTTCTAAAACACGCAAAGTGTGTCTGGGCTGCCGGGCAACCAAGCGGCTCCAGAGGGGTCCCCGATCCAGCCCCAAAGGGTCCCTGGCGCGAACCAGACGGGCATCGGCCGCAGTGGGCGCTGGGAGTCCAGGCGGCCCTTCCCGCTCCCTGGACACGAGGCGGCGGAGACGCGGGCCTGGGTCTGTGGCCGGGGGCTGCCACACCGCAGCGGCACTGGCCCTCCCGGAGAGGACGGCTGGAGGGGGAGGCGCACTCTCAAATGGGGGGAACTGCGCAGAGGGCCTGGGAAGGTCCCTACAAGCAGGTCCCCAGAAAGAACAAGAACAGGGCGCCCCACTGCGGCCCCTGGGCCCCACTCAGCAAACTGACAGCCGCATGCTGCGCACACTCGGACCTGCACCCAGCGAGGGTGGGTGTTGGTGGCATAACACACACAGGCACCCCCGAACTCCCACACCAGCAGGTGAGACCTCGGGGCTGGCCTCCATCCCCGACTCAGCAGGTCAACGTTCGGGTCCCCAGAAGCCCGCGGAAGCTGGGAAACGCCCACGAAGAGGAATCCGTAAAACCCTGATGGCACCTGCTGAGGAGTAGGGGCGCCAGCAGATCGCTAAGCTGCCACTAGAGACGCTTAAAATTACAGGGACCCTCTGGGGACGCCACTCTAAGCGCAAATGCAAAGGAAACGAACAAACGCCCCTGCATCCAGCTGAAAGGCTCCCCCGCAGCAAACGGAACCAGCGCCACCACAGACGGCTCACGGGCGCGGGAAGACGGGTGCCCATTTCCGTTTGACAAGGGCCCATCCAAGCGCTACAAAGGCCTCACACAGCTCCCCACAGCACCGCCCTCCGTAACCCAGTTACCCACAGAGGCCTGGACAGACACTTCTCCAAGGAAGACACAGGCGGCCAAGAGGCACGTGCAAAATCCTCGTCACCCTTTAGCATCAGGGAAACACAAAGCGGAACCGCAAAGTCTCTCACACCCGTGAGAGTGACTCACAGCCAAAAGGTCAGGAAAACGCAGCTGCCGGCGAGGCGCCGGGAAAGGGGCTCTCCTGCACCGCACAGCGGGGCGACGCGGGGCGTGTCCACCCCTCCACACAGAAGCCGGAGAGGAGCCCCCACGGAGGGGTGCTGGCGGCAGTCCTGCTGCACCGTCAAAGCACAGCCCGGGATCAGAAGACGACCTGGCTGGACGCGGCTCGGGACACTCTGCTGGGATTCCACGCAGCGATCGGGGTAAACGAAGACTGCTCCGGCAAACAAAATGGGTACCCCGCCTGCGCCATGGCGGGTGAACCACTGGAAAAGCGCAGCGTGATTCCAACCACAAATGGATCACAGCAGAGAAAACAAAGCCAAGGGCTCAGAGCTGTGCTGATAAGCAACGCAGCTACCAGCAGAGGCGGGCGCGCAGGGCAGCAGCGGGGCAGGCCAGCGACCCATGCGCCGCCTGCAGGGCCGGCGGGGCGGCTCGGGCCCTTCCCGCGCTCCAGGCGGGCGCTGCAGCGCGGCGGACACTGGGGCGCTGAGCCGGGCCGGCCGCTGCCTCCGGAGCCGCGTCCCGCGCGCGAGAACTGCTGGCGGCGCCCGGGGCCGCTGCGTGACGGGCCGCCGCAGGGGCCACGCGAGGCCGCCGGCCGTACCCCGAGCTCCCCGACATTCAGACGCCGCCGCGGGGAGCCGCGCCAGAGGGCGACGCCGGGGCGCGTTCGGGGCTCCCCGAGACTGCAGCGCGGCCTGAACCCAGGGCGCCACGCAGACGGCCCCAGCGGAGACGCGGAGCCCCGGGGCCTCGGGCCGCTGCGGGGCGGGCGGGCGTCGCGAGCGGGGCGTCCCGGGCTCCGCGCTGTGCACGCGGCCGGACGGGCGGCGGGCTGGGCCAGGGTCCGGGGGCCGCGCCCAGGGCAGGTGGGGGGGGCGCCCACCCCGCCGCAGCGCTGCGGTGACGCAAACCAGCATCGACGCAATGAAAAGCGGCGGTGTTCGCACAGGGCGCCGCGCGGGGCGCGTCCCGCCGTGATGACGCACATGGCGGGCCAGGCCCCGAGCCCAGATGGCGCCCAAGATGACGCCCCACGGGCGAGGGCGGATGACGTGCAGCGCGGAGGAAGGCCGGTCGCCGGCTGCCCCGGCCCGCTGGCCTGGCAGGCTCCGGCCCGGGGACGCCCTCGCCAGACGCCACCCAGGAGCAGGGGCTACTAAAGCGCGGGGCACTTTGCGGGCGTCGTTGCCCTTGGGAAGCAAACACGTCAGGGCGGCTATAAAGAAATTCCTGGCACATCTGGACCTAATGCTTCACACCTAAACATTCCCAAACCCTGCTCGCCAGCGCCACGCCTGACGTGCACATCACGGTCCCCATGTTGAAGTCCTCCAGGTTCTCTTGTTTACCTGATGAGGTGTTCGGGAATTAAAAAGAAAAAAGATTTATTTACGCACCCATGAGCTGGGGTGCAGGCCAGAGGTGCAGGCAGTGAGAGGACTCCCCAGAGACAGAGTGGGGAGCAGAACAGGCGGATCCGCTGAAACCCACTGCTGAGGGGGCAGAGGGGAGACAGGAGGGGTCTGCTGCGCCCTGGGGGAAGCTCCCTGGCCGGGGATCGAACTCGTGCTGCAGTGGCTGCGACAGTTTCATAAGCTGAGACTTAACCCTTGTGCCACCAGGGAGGCCCTGTTTGCGAATCTTGGCTCATTCCAATAGGAAAACTAGTGAAAGTAAAAAGTATTTAGCAATCACAGAAGTGCTCAGAATGCTTTCTTACATGTTATGAAAATGTGTCTACAAAATTTCTCCATAGTGATCCTTTTCTCAATCTATGCAAAGCACCGACTGTGTGATTTGAGGATCAAAAGCTTGATTGCTCGTGAGCAAATGCCATGACAAGGTTCCTGGGGTTTTGGAAGTCGCTCAAGAAGTAGTAACATGTTGACAGCATGCTCTATGCATTTTCAAAACTATTTTCCTGGTGCTTTGTATTCTAACTCTACACAGTTTTAGGAATTATGAATGAGGCCGGGTACCAGAGCGTGTTTGCTGGATAATACACCAGGTTTCTGTTCTTTAAATCTGTTGCATAAATGCAGTCAGATGGGAGGCGTTTGCTTCTGTAAACAGAATCATGATTGTGTGAAGACCCCTAATTCAGATTTCACGTGCTGACACGGACGCGGTCAGAGATCCTGAAAGCAGCAGCAGCGACCACCCAGTAGGTGGCACTTTCAACTTAAGATCCACAGTCTGATCGCCTCAGCTCTGGGAAGCCTCATCTCATGACTCCTTCAGCCTACATTTATTTGAACCCATTGCTGTGAAAAGTCTCATTTGGCTTTTCACCTGACTCTCAAGGGCACCAACCATGAGGAAATGGCCCGCATTGAGAGCGGATACTGAGCACGTTCAAAAAGAAATACATGCAAAACCGCGACGAGACTAATAAAAATGCAGGTTTCCCTCCTTATTCCTCAGTTTTCATTTTTCATTTATTTCCGTTGTGAGATGAGCACACCGACCAATAAAGGAGGGGGGTGTGTTCTCCTGGCATTTTACCCGATCCTGGTACACCTGTCAAATTCTCCTTCACCCAAGCAGACTCTTGGTACCAGGGCAAAAACCCTGGACAGGCTCATCCATTTCCCACTTATAAATTGGAAACATTTAACTTCAACTAGTTCTGGGCCACTTTAGTCATCATGAGGGAAGTTGCACTTTCAACCTGAAGGCACTTGACGATCGCTTTTGGTCTGCAGCTAAAGGGGGCTTGCTGGGAGCCAAAGATGCACCTTCTGTAGTGAGAACAGGCCTCACACAGGTCTGTGGAAAAAGCTGCTTAAAAGTCAAGGAGAGGAAGAGAAGAGAGGAATGAGGTGGTCGGTGTTGAATTATCTTGTGTTATGAACTATGACACATTTTACATCAGAGAAATTAGGGTGGGACCGTGCATAGTTTGTATTTGCATTAGAACTTGTCTCCTCTGTCTCCAATCACAACTGATAAAGGTAACTCTGGTTTAACTCCTTATTCTGGTTTGACAGCAATGGTGCTCAAACTTTCTCTGCAAGTTTGGGACTTGGTGATCATAAATGTGTGTGTGTGTGTGTGTGTGTGTGTGTGTGTTGCCTGGTAATTCTCAAACTTGACTCTGTCTGACAAAGATTTGTGATTTCCCTTCTCCCCTTTCAATCAAAATTCTGAAGTTAGCTATAACCACAGAATTCTAATGCAAAAGACCCGGCATGGAGACAGATGCACGGGTAATTTTGAGAACAGTGTATTTTAAGAGCTGCACTTTCATATGTGATTGGGAATCTCCTTGGAGAGTGAGGTTTACAGAGCATGAGGAGAGGGCACAGCCTTCTCCAGACTTTCCATGAAGTGCCTGAAACGCGGGTCTCTGTTATCTCTCTAACAAAGGGAATATGAGCACCCTGAGTGCCCTTCTCACCAGCCCTGAAAGTGTGAGCATGTTAGATGCATCCTGTGAATCGCTCGATGAGTATTGTGGCACAACGTGGGTCTCACACTCAGAAGTACGATTGCTGCTGAGGAAGGAGAAGGATCTCGCCGCTTACAAGACCTTCAGTGCTGTGAGGACTACTGAGATGATGGTTAGATGCTCGTTCCCAGGCCAACGAGCTGGGCCGACAGGTGCAGAGAAGCAGAGAAGACCCTCCCTGACCTGCCCACCGTAGGGTCATCCACGCAATGAAACCCCTGCCAAGGGGACACTTGGTCGCCATATCCTGAGCAGAAATCCAAGCCGAGGCACAAGCTGGTCATGAACTAGGCGGCACCTGCAGCGCCAGTATCCCAGGTATCCCATCTGCCCCTGCTCCCCTCCTGCCCCCCCAGCATCCTCTAAAAATCCTAACTACCTTAGGAAGGCAAGACAGTACTTTGGGAGGGTGACTTTGGCTCAAAACTTGATGTAAGTAATTCTCCTCGCCACGGTCCACGGTCTGTTGCACCCCAAACAGAAACCCTTGTGTTCGGCAACAGTGTCAGAGACTTAAAGGAAGGGGCTTCTGCTGACTTCTGTGTCTCTCTGAATTCACGTGGCTACACGCGCTCTTTACCCGTCTTATTACAGCTCAGTCCCATTATCATTAAGCTCAGTATTTACTCGTGGCCTTCTACGTAAGAATTCAGTTACGTCCGTGATAGCAGCGTTGCTTTCCAGCACAAAGCAACCACTCAAGGTGCAGCCATGCAAACTGCTAGACGTACACAGGGCCACGCACATGCACCCACACAGACGCACCTACACAGAGACTAAGGGTTGCTCCTGAGCTCCAGCTCTAAAGCTCCGTGGGTTTACTCGGTGTTAAGCAGTTCACCTGTAGCTACTCAGGTAAAGCCAAAACAACAAGACAAGAAAAACAAAGGATGACTATTTCATTTCATTTTTCACAACGTCACCTCCACATTTTCCAGTTTCTTTAAAAAACTATTCTCTTTGAGTTTGCAGGGGACTTGAAGAAACCCCTTACAAGCTGAGCTAATTTGCAAAATAAGGAAACATGGCATTATGAAGACACAAATATCATTTTTTTTTTTTTTTTACCATTTAAAATTTGTTGCTTAGAAAACCAGATGGTCTCCCGTGAGAAGCGGCCACGGCGCGGGCGCCAGAGGCAGAGTCGCCCGCGGGGTTGTGGCACAGACTGACGGTCGGCGCCCCTGTGTGGGCCGGACCGAGGCAGACCACACGCGTGTCCCGGGGGTGGAAGCAGGAGGAGGGGGCCACGACTGAATCTCAGGCTTACCGTCTCCACTCACTGCCCTGGGCCTCTCTGCCCTGCTGGGGTAACCCACGGGAGATGCACAAAAAGGCAAAACAATATAAAAATACATTAAAATGATATAAAAAAGAACAAAAAAACCCCAGATCACTAGGTTCTCAGAATACTTTTAGAATATCTTAGAGAAAATATTATCTTAGTCATGATTCAAGCATTAAAAACTGCTACCCATTCTTAGGGGAGGTCGGGCACAGATTTATACATCCTCTCAGGGATTTTTTTACTGAGTAGCCACCATGTGCCAGAAAATACCTGGACACTAGGCTGCGGGCTGGACACGAACATGAACACACACACACACACACACACACACACACACACACACACACACTATAGTCTAGTTAAAATGAGACGCACACCTGGAGTGCATACATGCCAGCCCAAGTCGTAAAACCACCTATAAGCCCTCAGCTAACTTAGAAATCCACCGTCTAATTCATTCAGAGCACTACAGAGATGAACAAAATAAAACGGAATCTCAACATCACTTATAATCAAGGAAATGCAAATCAAAACCACTATGAGATACCACCTCACACCTGTGAGGATGGCACACATTAAAAAAACGGGCCACAGCAAATGCTGGCAAGGATGTGGAGAAAAAGGAACTCTTCTACACTGCTGGTGGGAATGCAGACTGGTCCAACCACTATGGAAAGCTGTATGGCGATTCCTCAAATTGCTAAAAATGGAGCTTCCATATACCCAGCAATACCAATTTTGGGAATCTACCCAAAGGACACAAAAACACTAATCCGAAAGGATACATGCACCCGTATGTTCATTGCGGCACTGTTCACAATAGCAAAGGTATGGAAGCAACCCAGATGTCCAAAAGTAGATTATTGGATCAAGAAGATGTGGTACATATACACAATGGAATACTACTCAGCATGGAAAGAAGATAAACACATGCAATTTGCAGCGACATGGATGGAATTAGAGGGGATCATACTCAGTGAAATAAGCCAGAAAGAAAGAGAAAAATATCGAATGGTTTCACTTATAACAGGGCTATAGGGAGGCCGGGTGGGAGAGAGACACTCAGCGGGGGAGGGGGGGTGGTGCGGAGGATAAAGGCACAAAATGGAATAGAAAAGAACACAAGGGACCACGGAGATGGGTCACGGGTGAATTGGTGGTGGGTTACCCAAGGGGAATGCAAAATGTAAAAGACATAAATAACAATAATAAAAATAAATAAATAAGCGAGAGACATACTGTAAAAAAATAAATAAAACGGAATCATTCATAAGGACAGATAAAACCAGAACCTCCATCTTCTCAAGCCGAACCTGAGAGAACCCAGAAACCAAGCCAGAGGTGTCGGAACTCCCCGCCCCAGTGGTGACGCCCCCGAGCCTGTGTGAGCTTACACACAACGCTGCTCTCGATGTCAAGTTGTTCTGAAACTCGCCGTAGGTTTTTCCCTTCCTTCCATTCTATGAGGCAGAAAGAGCCTCCCTGGGAGGCTCATCTCTCCTCCGAGGGCCCCAGAGCTACATTCACATATGTTCTCTGAACACGGAGACCCAGTTCTTGTACCGGCATCCCAGCCTCGGTCATCTCTCTCCCCTCCCGCTGTCTAGGGTAAGCCCGTCTGACGCCCTCGCCCGTTCCGAAGCTCTCCCCAGGGTTCCCACACGCTGGTGAGAAGCGCTTTGCCCCAGTCTGTCCCGGCCCTCAGTCTCGGGGTGACAGCTGAGATCCAGTCACGTTTCTGCGTCAGAAGGGCAATGCCCCCTACAAATTTCTCCTCCACTGACCTGCCTTTCACATAATCTTAGTTTTTATTGAGAATCGCTAAAAAAAAGGCTACATGAAAATTTATTCTGCATTTGCTCCTTATAAATGTGATAAAAGCCATCACCGACCTTTGAGTTCAAAAATTCTCTATTAGGCCCTATGTGAGAAATGTATTCTGTGTATGAGCTCGCTTGTCTCCGCTGAGAAAGCCGTGTGTTTTCCACTTTCTGAAAAATGTCATGCAGTTTCTGGCGATTTTTTTTTTTTTTTTGGTTGATCAGATTCTCATCTGACATTCTATTTTAGAACACTATAGATCGTAACGTTCAATATTTTGCCCAGACTCCACTTTCAGTTTTGTAAACACTTTTATGTCAAAGGGACTTCTGGCTTGACATTAAAATGGGCCTACAACTCTGAAATGAATTAGAAGATTATTATAGTACATAATATTGACAGTTATCTGACAGTTAATTTAGATAACATAACTATCGATGGCTAGGTAGGCAGATAATTTGAGAGGCCTGGCCAGAGCGGTGATGGTTGAATAAAAGCAGATGGCTTGACTGAGTCATTTGACGTCCAGCCGTCCCCAAGAGGAGGGAAGCGAGTGGGTCTCACAATTTACACAGTTGAAGGCTTCTCCAGAGCCCAAGGAAGAACATCCAGGTGAGACTGAGTTCTCTCTCTCAATGAGGAGACACAGATGGGACTGCAGGGGGTTGGAGTTAGTTGGAAATTTCAGGAGAGATAACCAGAGAGGATGGAAGTTTGCACGCACATCTGCAAACACACACACACACACACACACACACACACACACACACACGCAATTATTGTGTTCAGCTCAGTGAAGGATTTCCCTCAAGCATCTGGCCGCAATGATTAGACATGTGAGTAAGGAAAAGATCCCAGGGCGGGGAGGGATCACTGACAGCTGCACATTAAGCCAGCCCACACAGACGGGGGCGCCGGGCTCCCCTCAGAGGGCCGAGGACTCATACTATGTGGGGTGCCCCGTACATGCCTGAGAGACTCTGTAATGAGTCCAATGAGATACAGACCTGCAGCCCCTCCTGGCCCCACCCTAACAAATCTGAGAAGCAAACTTTGGAAGTATTCATTTGATTTCAAGTAACTTAATTCTATGCTTGAAAAAAAAAGTCCACAAAAACAAGCAGAAGCCAACAATGAAAAATTGACAATATCCATGAACCAAAAACCAAAAAAAAAAAAAAATTCTGATGGCTGCAGAGAAGCACAGAAATATGACCCATAACCATAAGACAAATCCAATAATAGAAATAGGCCTAGAAATGACAGGTAAGATGGAATTTGTCAAA
The DNA here is from genome assembly GCA_004024925.1 of Scalopus aquaticus. Lineage (NCBI taxonomy): Eukaryota > Metazoa > Chordata > Mammalia > Eulipotyphla > Talpidae > Scalopus > Scalopus aquaticus. The sequence goes on from PVIJ01004278.1 coordinate 10,328, forward strand.
AACCAGTCAGAAAAGTACAGAGGGAGAGATGAAAAATACAGCTTCAGTACAGAGAAGCAACAGTGATAGATTCTGCAGAAACTGCATAAGCCCAAATTAATTGAAGTGTCATATTTAAAAGACTGAAAGAAAAACAAGGCAACTTGGAACTACTGCCCCACGAAAATATCACTTAACACTGAAAACAAAATAAAGATGTTTTCACACAGAAATAATCTGAGATCATTTATTGCCAGAGGGCTGAACCATCACAAATGCTAAATTCAATTCTTCTGGTAAAAGGAAAGTGGAATCCAATGAGAAATTCGATTTCCACAAAGAATGAAGAGTGACCAAAAAGACAGACGTGTGAGCAAATATTAAAGTTCTTTCTCATTTTATCAACAACTCAAATATAATTGGGAGAAGACGTCTGCTTATGCATATTGGACAGTATTGACAATCGCTCTGCCAAAATAAACGCAAGTAAGTATAAAAGAGTGAAATTGGCAGCATTCATGAGTATAATTAATTACAGTCATTTCATGGCACTGGAAACTAATAAGCAGCAAATGGCAAGCTGAGAGAGGTTATTCTTTAAAACAAGGCTGGACTTTGGGGAGACAAGTGGAACGTGTTGTCTTTTCACTTGTTCCTCCCATCAGCCCTCACCTGAGCCAATGACTTGAGCCCTGGAGGCGGCTTGGACGTAAAACCTGGCAGCTCTGCTGAAGAGGTGATGGAATTTAGTTCAGACTTGAACAAAATGTAAATTATTGCCATCAAAATGTTAAACTTGGTTTTCAACAAATGTGAGAAAATCATAGCTTTGAAGTCCCGAGTCTGTGATCTACGTTAGGGGTAAGCAGTAAGCCAGACAGACATTTAATCGGCAGATCCTACATTTTGGAGGTGTCTCCTCTTAACTGAGAAGCTCTGAGAAGTGGAAAGAGGAACCTGAGAGAGCCCAGTGGAGACTAAAGCCCAACTAAGATCTGAGAATTTGTAACTGTCACTAATCCAGACGGAGTAAGTGAAAGTCAGCGGCTGAATCCACGGCTGATACCTCTTCGTAAGTCACTGGCTGACCAGTTAGAGATCCAGACACAGAAGAAACTCGACAAAGAATATAAAAATTAATCTTCCAGAAAGCAGATTAAAGAGGGAATACTCCAAACACATTTTTTTAAAGATTTATTTATTTATGCATACAAGCTGGGGTGCAGGACAGAGGCGTGGGGCGGCAAGAGGGTTCACCAGAGACAGAAAAACAAGTGGGGAGCAGAACAGGCAGATCGACGGAAATACACTGCTGAGGAGAGCAGCGGGCGAGGCAGGAGAGGTCTGCCGTGCCATGTGGGATTCTCCCCGTTGAACTCGCGTCGCCGCGGCCGACAGCTCCACAGCGCAGCGCTTAACCGTTGAGCCCTCAGGGAGGCCTCCAAATACATTTTATGAGGCCAACATTACTCTAGAAACAAAACCAAGCAAAGACAACACATACAAGAAGAAAACTACAGACCATTCTCCCTAGTGCACACAGAAGCAAGAAACCTCAACAAAATCTTAACAAGCCAAATTCAGCGATGCATTAAAAGGATTATACAGCACGACCCACTGGGATTTATACGGAGGACACAGGATAGCTCAACATCCAAAAAAAAAAAAATCAATCAACACAGCAACAAAAAGATAAAAACCATGTGATCGAATCAACAGATGCCAAGGAAGCATTTGATAAGATTCAACATCCATTTATGATGAAAACCTTCAAAAAACGGGGGACAATGGAACTTCTTCAACATCATAAAAGCCATCTGTGACAACCCCAGCTAGTGTACTCAACGGCCCAAACCTGGCAGTTTTCCGCTAAGACCTGGCACAGGGCACTGCGTTCGCTCTCATCGCTGCTGCTCAGCCGGCGCCGGAAGTCTAGCGAGGCTAGAGGATGGTGCGTGAAGATCAAGATGAACAATACAGCCCTCTCCTGCCAGCCAGGGAGAGCCAGCCGCCTCAGGCGTCATCCCAAAGGCGTTTTAAAGATTTCTTTTTGGAAGAAAATCAGCCATTTGATGAAGGAAAACCATTTTTCTGTGTTTAATGGATTAAGAGTCTACTGATCATAGATGCCCCCGTTGGCTGATTCCTCCTTCGCTTCTCTGCCACGAAAATATATGCCAGCCTGGGGTACTCAGTAGCAGTTTCGCTGCAAACCAGCTTCTACTCCTTTGACTAATTCAGCTTTACTTCAGGTGTTATCATTATATTAAAAACTATTGTTGCCCGCTTTATGGGGAGTGGGGGGAGAGGGAAGGGGGGAGGGAGGAAGGAGGGGGAGAGGGAAGGTGGGGGGAAGGGGAAGGAGAGAGATTTGTTTCCTTCCCAGGTAAGGGCATATAATTAAGATTCTCCGTTCTCGCCATGCTGCCAGCGGCACCAGGTATGATGGCGTCGCAGCCACACATTAAGTGATTAAGTGATCGTGGGGCTCTCACAGGAGATGTAATTTAGATTCGATTCCAAGAGCTGAAGTGGGGGCGCTGGCTGGTTCTGCAGACCGCGGATCCTGGGGCTCAGCGCTGCCTGAGATTACTCGGACGCCGGCTCCCGCGCGAGATGGCACAGGCAGGAGAGGAGCCCCAGGCGCGTCTCTCAGCGGCTGGCTCATCGCCCGCGCAGCGAGGCTTTGTCAGCATTGATGGACCCGCCCCCCAAACCAGAGCCGTCTCTGAGACATCGGAAGCAAAGTTAGACTTAAAAAAGCAGAGTCCATTGGAAGCAAACGCTATTTGCTTACCGAGCGCATCCCCGCGAGGCCAGAAAGTTCACGGGGGCTATTAGGAAACCGCAGCAATAAGGACAGCACCGCCCGGGCGGGCCCAGGGCAATCAACGGCCCTCCCGCCTGCACCCGGCCCAGCCCCTCGGTGGCCCACCGACAGCTTCCGACCAGCTGCAATTTTTTATGTCCTTCTATCGTCCCCTTAACGCTTCTTTTTATAAGACCTTAAAGTTATATTCTGGATAGTTCAAATTTATGGGTTTCAATTACGGGCAAACCAAATTGGCTTCTCTTTTGAGCTGGCGTTGCCTGAAGCCTGCAGCTCCGGCTGGGACTCTCTGCTCACGGGGATGCTGGGGTTTGGGGGTGCCCTGAGGTCGCCCCGCGTGGTTATCAAGACCCGCAAACAATGACCCCGATCTCTTGTGAGCTGAACACGTTTGTGCACGTCATCCACGTGGCCTTTTGTGCTCCCCGTTTGAAACGTTAGTGCTTGGGAGACAGAGCGGGACAGAAGACATCTGCGCCTCGCGTCTCGTGGTGTCTGCTTCTCTTTACTTCTTCCGTTCAGATGCTGGAGAGCGGCCCCCGCGGCCGACACTGTCCTTCCTCACCTAAGAGCAGACGTTTGGCTTAACCAATGGCCCTTCTGCCTGGCGTCCGTCTGTGTTCTTGCATCATCAGGAACGCGATTTACTTTTACTTTCAAAATCGCCTCACCCTGGGTGGCAGCCCCCGTCCCGGCCGCGTGTCTGTAGCCTGCTGCACGATTCCTCTGACATGCGATTCAGGTCCAAGAGCGGGTCACGAGAAATAAAGGAAAAAGTTACCTTTTGGTTCCAGTTTCTGAGCATTGTGGGTTTTGGATTAGAAGACACTTGGCTATATACAATTTGGCGAGTGGAGCCTGTTTACTAGCAGCAGAGATTGATGGGTAAAGTCAGTGACCCTCTGGAATCCTGCCATTATCCACAAATTCCATGAGAAGCGGGCCTCCCTGGGGGCGCAGGGGTGAAGTCTCAGCACTATGGAGCTATCAGCAGCCACTGCAGCACGAGTTCGATCCCCAGCCAGGGAGCTTCCCACAGGGCGCAGCAGACCCCTCCTGTCTCCCCGCTGCTCCCCTCAGCAGTGGATTTCAGTGGATCTGCCTGTTCTGCTCCCCACTCTGTCTCTGGGGAATCCTCTCATCCACCCCCACACCGCTGGCCTACACCCAGCTTGTGTGCATAAATAAATAAATCTTTAACAAAAAATTGCACAAGAAGAAAGTTCTGTCATCTCTTGCCACTGGCACTGGATTCAGAGATGGAACTTGTGTTCTCAACTCCCAGCCCACTCTGCATGTTTACTTCTTGTCGTTATTCTGTAATTTCTTTTTCTTATGGGAAATCTCACTGGGTAAAGTAGAGGGATTTCACGAGGTGATTCCACACTAGCTGACCACCTCTCTTCAACAGCAGAAGGGTTTGTTTCCCTTCCTCCTTTATGTCTTTGTTTTTGCTGAAACATATTAAGGAAAATCCCATATAGAATGAAATCTCACCTTTAAATCTTTTAATATGCATTTCTACCTAATACAGACAACTCCAGTTCAATTAGTAAGACCATAAAATGAAATTCTACAATCATATTGTGCAGTTTTAATTGCACTAGAGTTTTTTCCTCTCATGAAATGTGAGGCAAAAAAAATCTAAAAAATCATCGTGTGCATGGCAACATATAGTCCTGTGTTCCCATTTTAATCATCACAGTGTGTCCAGAAAGCAAGAACCAGACCGATTTGATTCCACCTCGGCTGGAAACAGGAGGGGGTGTGTGGTCTCACATTGAAATTCTCTTCTAACTGCAGTTTCCCCCTACGCCTCCTGAAGCCTAATGCAAACATTTGCATTTATGAATCGAACTAGTATTTGTCTTTTATGAATACTGTCCAGATGCCCTTTCAGCATAACTACGAACACATGTTCTTTGGTCTATAAAACCTCCAGTTTGGAGAATCCCGCCGACCGAAGCCTCCCTCTGAAGCAGGCGCGGCTTCCTGGTAGCGAAGGCAGGACGGGCGGCCTCGCGCTGCAACACAGCAAGCCTGAAGCTCTCGCAAAGGCAGCCACTCGAGCTGTGCCGCGTTTGGCCTAAGGCCATGCAGCAAGGGACGAAACATTTACTCTAGAAAACCCAGAGCCAGCAGGGAGGGCACTGCCTTTGTCTGTCAGGCCCCGGTGCTCCGACACACAGCTCAGCCGGGGAGAGGCCGGGCTCTGGCCCTGGGTGGGCTGCACAGAGGACTCGCCTTCTGCTCCCAGTTCTCGAGAAGGTGCAGGGATCCTGGGGGCGAGGGGTGCCAGTATTTCTCAGCCTACCCAGCTCAGAATTGAAAAGGTTAGTCCTCGGTGCCCCCTGGGCCCTGCAGATCAGGCAGGGCTGCTGGAGACAGTGAGAGCTGGAGCGTTTCCTCTGGAGGCCCCACTGGGAATGAGAAGGCCGGAGGCTGTCGCCCTCCGCAGCACGCAAAGCATCACCAGCTCCACGGCCAAAGATGGGAGACTGGATGAAGACGACTTGGTGGAGGCTTGCTAAGCAAAACTACTCAGCACAAGGAGGATCAAATTTCACTATTTGCAAAAGCAGGGATAGGCCCCAGGGGGTTATGCTAAGGGAAGTCCCAAGAAGGGAGACAACAGGTCTGACTTCCCTCACTGGGGAATGGAAACAAACAGTGAATGGGCTCAAACAAAGGTGGCGGCCAGAGAGTGAGGCGGGACAGGCTGCCGAGCTGTGTTGTGACTGGTGCAGACGCGGCCTGGACACCTGCCCTCGGCGTGGATGGATGTCCCCCGCTGCTGAGCTAGGAAACCTGAAACTCACAGCGCTGTAAGCTAATGTCACCACAAAAATAAATAGCAATTAAAAATTTTAAAAAATGGAAAATAACAAAGAGGGATTCCAGAGAGAGAGGAAGTCCCCAAGGAGGACAGCAGCTCCCACACTCTCCCCAAAGGAACCGATGTATTAGGAGCAGTCGGGGGAAGAAGGAACCTAATGGTCTTCTCAAGAACAACAGCTCCTCTTAATTAAGAGCTACCTACTGAACTGCTGTTAAGCTCGCTCACCAGAGAGAATCAGGGCAAATGGCAGCTCAGAACAAAGATGCTCAAGTCAAACAAAGTCCTCACAGGCAGGCTTCAAACACCGCCTCGGACACAGGCAGCGGCTCAGGCTGCGGAGAAGCCTGTGCTTGGGGCACTGTCAAAAGCAGCAGAGCACTGGCTGATAAGAGCAACAGCTCCTAGGGGGGCAATCCTGCTGCGGCAGGAGGCTGAGGGAGACGGACGGGGGGCTCTGCCACAGCCGTCTCCCAAGGACGCTGGGCTGGAGGACAGCAGAGGCCTCACAGGGTCCGAGAAGGCACATCGCTGACGGCCCACCCAAGGCACTAGACTTGGAGCCGACAGCGCCAAAGACCAGCCTGCGAGGAGGGAGGGACTCGGTGCAGACACTGCCCAGGACGTGACCGAAGTGTCCAGCTTTTGTTTCAGAGATGAGAGGACATGGAGGCGGCCTTCACCGGCTGAGTCTCAGCTGAGCCGCCTCCCGGGCCGCACCTTCAGGGCAGCCTGGGAAACCTAAACCCTGGAGCCAGTTAAGCTGCATGAACTGGAAAAGGTGCTGGCCCATCACCCACCTGACAAGGGACTGATGTAAAACATCCTCAAAGAAGGCCTCCAGCAACAGAAACCAAATAACCCCGGAAAAAATGTTCCTCCGTGTGCATCTAAACCGCAGTGGGACGCCCCACACCAGCGAGAATGGCCACATGGCAGCAACAAGCAGTGATGAGGGTGCAGGGAAAAAGCGACCCTCTTAATCACCGCAGGTGAACAGGTGGTGGGTAACCTCTGGGGAACACACAATAATGTAAAAGATATGAATAACAAAAGTAAATTAAAAAAAAAAAAACAAATTTGCGGTTTCCCTTCCCTTGGCAACAACTGTGTCTCCCAGTGGGAGCGCCGGAAGGAAGGAGTGTGCGTCTCAATGAGGCCACCGAGGGCTCCGCAGAGGAAAAATAAAATTTTAATCAGGTGGCCTCCTCCAAGAGCGAGAATAATCACGATGATTAAGGACCTTCCTCTGCTTTTTGTTCTACCGAAGCAGCCCGACGTTCATCGCGTTCAGAAAGACGAGCGACTTCTTTTCACTTCTCTCTCGGCACTTTGACTGAAGTCTTAGAGTATGGGGAAAACCTAGACGTTTGCCCACTTTCTTCATCGTCAGAGAGCACATTTTAGATTTCACTGTCTACATGTTCGAATTTCTCCTGAGAAAAACATATTTATAAGACGTCACCTACGAGCAGAGCCCCATTTATCACACACGCTTGTTTTGAAATTGGAGGACTGAATTACAGATGAGGAACGAACAGGTGAGCGGCCCCTGGCGACAACCCCAAGTCCCACACGCTCAGAATGACGACACACAGCTCCCTGGCAGGGAACTGGGGGAGCAGGAATGACTTCCCCGCACCCCGCACATGCCACTAATTTACAACAAGGGGCCAAGAGCGAACCACGGGGGCAGGAAGCTCCTCCCGTCCGGACCCGGACAGCCCCACGGCGCGGGCAAAGCCAGACCACCGCAGACAGACTTGCACGCCGAAAGCATTCCAGACCGAGGGTGGGGCTGGCGACCACCCACCCCGGGGAAGCCCAGCCAGAGGCCGCCAACAGCCCCTTGCGAGACATCCTGAGACCGCTGGGCCTTGCAGGCTGGAACAGCCAAGTGTGATCAGACAGGCTGAGGGGAGAAAACGCAAAACCAGCTGAATGGTCCCTGCTGGCCTCTTGTACAAGGAGAGACCCGCTAGGCCACGTGACACCCTAAGGCTTTATTTTTAAACATTTATTATTATTATTACTTTTATTTATGTCTTTTACATTATAGTGTATCCTCCCCAGCTCCAATTCACCCGTAAGCCATCACCATAGTCCGTTGTGCGCTTTTCTGCCCCATTTTAAGCCCTTATCCTCCCCCTCCCTCGCTGAAAGTCTCTCTCTTATTTGGCTCCCCCATATTCCTGCTATGGTGAAAGCATTCGCTGTTTTTCTGTTTCTGGCTTATTTCGCTGAGCATGATCCCTTCTAGCTCCATCCATGTTGCTGCGACTGGCATGTGTTTATCTTTTTGATTGCTGAATAGTATTCCATTTAGACTCCATCTGAAATGATGGAGGAGATATAATGCAAAATAAGATTAGAACTAGACCCACACAAGAAGTGGGGGTAGAAGAAATCCACATAACCATGAGCACAGTCCCTGGGTGCCAGCTCCTAAGTTGCAAAGCACAGGCAGGAGCTAGACCGCAGTCTCTAGGGCCAAAGACATGGAAATTGAGCCCAATGTAGAATCTCCGGTCTCTTTTCTAACTCTAGCAGCCAGCAAACAGAGGCCGTCCTCGAGGATGAGCCCTCCCAACTGAAAGAGGCCATATCAGCACCATCCGGGCAAGAACGCGGGGCAGCCATTTCTCTGCCCACCTGCGCCTATGCAGGTGCTTTCCTTTGCCAGCTCTGTCCCTCTGCAGGGCAGCGGCTGCCTGTCTGCCTGCAACCCGCACCACGCAGGCCTCTCTCAGCAAACCTGCCCTCAGCGGGGCAGCTCTTCCTGCCCGCTGTGCCTGCACAAGTGTCCTTCACTTCCTCGTCCTAATAACCCTGTTCTTTAAGTATAACTGAGTCTCTGTCTTGTGGGGAAACTCGCCGCGTGACGCCGAAGGGAGCTCTGGGGAGACCTTTCCAGAGTGGACCCGAGGACCCCGCTCTGCTCTCAGATCCGTTGGCTCTATAACGACACCATGAAATATGCTGCTGCTGGCTGCACCTGCATGGCAGGTCACACGCAGCTTCTTCCTCAGCTCGCTGGGCAACGACTGTCCGGCTAGTGCAGCGCCTGAGAGAGCTGCTGTCTCTAAGCCCGGCAGACAGGGCGGAGGGGCAGACGGGGCAGGCAGTCGGAGGTGAGAAGGCTCGAGGAGCCGCCTAGGCAGATCCATCCTGCCTCCTGCAGAGACGAGCTGAGGCCGCGTCGGGCACCGGGAGGGGACCAGGGAGGGCTCCGCGCTGAGGCCTTCTCAAGGCAGCCTCTGCCTGGGTTCCAAATGCTTCCCTTTAAACAAAGCTCTTGCCCAAAAGACGTGTTCTGGGTTGGCAGATTTTTACTCCTCTCCAGCAATTGAATCTCACTCACCACAGAAACAAAGCAAAACTGGTTAATATCCAAAACAGAAAGAACGCAGACAACGTACCGAGGGAAAAACAACGCAACTGATGCGACCGGCAGAGGAGCTGAAGACACACGTCTCCAGACACGTGGAGCGTCCGCAGACAGAGAAGATGCTCCTCAGGATGAACTACGAGGACGTGCGAAACACCACGAGCTTCGCCGCACACCTGTCAGGAGGCCCGGCCCGGACCCCAGAGCAAGGGGTGAGCAAGGGGTGTGGTGTGGGGGCGACGGGAATGCTCCCAGCACTCACCCCCGGCCCGACCTGCCTGCCAGAGGCACCAGACAAGCTATACCCAACAAGCTGACGGCCATAAAGAATGCCAACAGAGGCCCCGGCCGGCGCAAATCCCCACAGACGCCTCCTCTACGGGAAGGCCTCTCGCGCAGCCAGGAAGACCCCCAGCCCCCAGCCGGAAAGCCCATTCCCGGTCTCCTGGCGCGACTCTCACAGCGGGGGTCCCTCCCGGCCCCCAGTAAGCCCCCTCGGCCCCTCCCGGCCCCTCCCGGCCCCCCTCGGCCCCTCCCAGCCTGGTGCCCTCGGCCTCTTCTCAGACACTGCTGAGAGGGGCTCTGTGCACTGCTGGGGATGCAGCGGGGGCACGTGGCAGCAGGGGAGACTGTCTCCCCAAATTAGAAACAGAGCAGCCCTGACCCGGCCACTCCACGTGGGCACGACGCTCAGTGAGACGAGACGCTGAGCCGCGTCCACGGGGTCCGCACGCCCAGCCCAGAGCCGGAGGGGCCGAGGCCGCGGTGGGCGGCGGGCAGGGGGGGCTGCAGGCGAGCGGGCGGGCTCGGTCAGGCGGGCTCCTCCGGCCAGCGCGGCGAGCGGCCCCGCCTGGAGCCCGGCCGCCCCCCCGCCGGCCCCTCCGCCCGCACCGCCTCCGTCTGCGTGTCCCCCGGCAGGTCCTCCCGGGCTGACGCCGCCCGAGCGCCCGTGCCCGCCCGACAACCCCCACCCGGCTGCTGCGCGGGCGGAGGTGCGTCTTTCTCCCCCACCGCGAAGCCGCCTGGACGAGGCAAGTCCCCCTCGCTGCCCCCGCGGGTGCGAGCGCCGCCACCAGACCCGTCAGGGCGGCAGCAAACCGGAGCCCGACGCCCTGGACAGCTGCAGCCGCTGCTGACCCCAGCGAGCCTCAGACAGCCGGGTCTGGAAGGCTGGTCCCGCTGCCCACGGTCCCGGGGTGCTCTCTCCCGCCCCCCGCCCCGGCATCACGTCGAAGACTCACCTTCTGTGGACTCCAGAGCCACAAGAAACATCACATTTCCCCAGCTCCTTTCGGGCACCATCAGTTTCTCTCCCTCACTACACTTAGCGCCTTGTGTGCCCGCGCCCTTTCAATTTCCCAGCCCTCGGGCCGGCCGTTTTCTGTGCCACCGCATGGATGGCAGAAGCATTCAATAAACACACACAGCTCCTGAACTGCTGGATATTAAAAAAACTCTAATATCTCCCATAAAACACCTTACACTTTCCCCAAAACAATGTGTAAAGCTTCTAGACTGAGGACGATCAAAGAAATAGCTCCTGATAGTTCCAGATAATCCACCGTGGTGTGAAAAATCGGATACTAGATGAACACGTATGAGTACGTGAGCGGCCACTGATACTGGAGACAGAAACACGCGCTGACACGTGAGCGGCCACAGAGTGTTAAGCTCATCTGCACATGGTTGACACCCGGGCTGTGTTTCGTGGGAACGATATTGGACAATCCAGTTCCCACAAACTCCAACGGAACCTTCCCTCACGGCTCTGGCCGCCCCCCCGCACTCATCTTCTCCCTTCCCCTCCCCTCCCCCCCTTTTCCCCCTTTCCCTCCCCTCTCCTCCCTTCCCTTCCTTCCTCCCTTGCTAACTATCATCACTATTTCTCTTATGACGTGGGAAACCTGGACAAGCCATTACAGGGCCGAATCACCGGAGACCAGGAGCTTCGTGGGCCCAGCTGCACAAAGGCAAACGCTGCGGACGCCAGAGGCTCTGTGAGGAACAAGCGACCGCAAAGAGCTTGCAGAGAGCAGCGCTGGAAGAGCACGGAGCAGCCTCGCGGATCTGGAGACCCGCCACCGCACAGGTGTGAGGAGGAAGAGGCGCCCTCCGGCCTGAGATGCCCGCTGGCCTCGGCCGCAGGGGCTGAGCGGGTGACTGGTCTCCCCACAAGCTCACAGCCCGCACAGCTTGGGTTTCTACGCGGATTCTACGCGCTTCACTCCAGCACTCACTGTGTTTCAAATGTGGCATCTGGAACCAAGAGTTGTGACTCGTTTTCTCTACGTAGGGATTTTACATGCTCTGCTGTGACGCTTGCGAGTCTACTCCACTCCCTTAGCTGACGAGTTCCTGGAGGAGCGACAGGCCTCCTCCTGCGCACAAGCTGGTGCCGTGTGGACGGCCAGCACCATCAGGCATTCAGTAAGTGTTTCTATTTAGGGGTTGGATTAAGGGAAGAAAATTATAGGGATCTAATTATGGGGGGGAAACCTTTCTAACAAAGATGCACTTTGTATGCAGAACCAACGAGGCATTGCACCTGCAGTTTCCACTCCCTGGGATGAGGGAAGGCGGAAACCTTTCTCCGAGGCTCACAAAATAAATCACAAAACGTTTTGGTTATCACCAAACCGTTTCCAAGAAATTACTGCTGATACCGCAGTAAAAATGAGTCACAATCAGAAAGACAAAATATGAAAATAGACAAGACAGTTCACTCTTGCAAGCAGTTGCTATAGCAGAACCTGGGTCTGATCAAAATGTTCACTGTTGAAAATGCGGGGAAGTTTGCATATAAGCTGGGGTGTAGGCCAGAGGTGCGGGGTGGTGAGAGGACTCACCAGAGACAGAGTGGGGAGAATAGGCAGAGCGACAGAAACACACTGCTGAGGGGGCAGCGGGGAGACAGGAGGGGTCTGCCGCGCCATGTGGGAATCTCCCTGGCCGGGGATCGAACTCGTGCTGCAGTGGCTGCCGACGGCTTCACAGTGCTGAGACTTAACCCCTGCGCCCCCAGGGAGGCCCTCAAACCAGTTCTAATGTCAAGATATTGCACAGTTCATGGAATCTTCACCACTGCCACTGACCTGGATCGGAATAGACACTGTCGTTTGAAACGGATGCTTATTTATGGACACACAGTCAAACACACGTGACTCAGAAATGATTACATATCAATTAGCTGTTTATCGTGGCCACGGCTGATTGGTTTTCATCGTTATGCAGGAGGAAGACACCGCTTTTCAACGGATTGCTGTAACCTCACACCCAACTGAGGCACCTGCTACTTGTCAACAGATGGCTGACGGTTCGCTGTCCTCGGAGACACAGCCAATACTCTGTGACTGCAGAAAAGTTATTTTTAACAAACGTTTATGGAGCATTATGTGAGGTGTCACAGGGAACGGGGTAATGGGCGCTGCCTCTGTGTCTCGGAATCACCCTTCTAAAAGAGGTGTTTCGCAGCGTTACGTGGCTCTACTTATCTGAGGCTTGAGAGTTAAATGGATGTGAGTCTCTATTAGTGAGTAAATGAACTTTTTCTCTCTGAGGAACACTAAGTCTTAAGGAAATTGTCCTTTTTTCAAAGAAAAGCTTTACGAGTTTTAGACACTTTGGGGGCTCTGCCACCTCTGTTCTGTCACCAGGTATGGCATTCAGACAGACCAATTCACAGCACTGGGAAGATTCCATGAGCTGTGCAATATCCTGACATTAAAACTGGTTTGAGGGCCTCCCTGGGGGTGCAGGGGTTAAGTCTCAGCACTATGAAGCTGTCGGCAGCCACTGCAGCATGAGTTCGATCCCCGGCCAGGGAGCTTCCCACAGGGCGCAGCAGACCTCTCCTGTCTCCCCGCTGCTCCCCTCAGCAGTGGATTTCCATCGATCTGCCTGTTCTGCTCCCCACTCTGTCTCTGGTGAGTCCTCTCACCACCCCGCACCTCTGGCCTACACCCCAGCTTGTATGCAAAAATAAATAAATCTTAAAAAAATAAAAATAATGAAACTGGTGTGAGCTAATGTACAGCAACATTTCCAAGTTTGACAGCAGATGTGAAAAAGCCAAGTCTGTATTAGGTGAGGTCCCATCACTTTTCAAAAACTGCTTTTGCAAAGTTTGAAAAGCTCATGTAGCTCCTAAGCCAGATGGAGGAGATATACTGAGAAACTGGAATTTTCCTAAAAAATGAGAATTTAAGAATTGCAAAAGTGAAAACGGAAACCTTCCATCCTTTGGGCGCTTTTCCAGAAGGCGTCTGGAGAGCTGATCTCCGAGAGCAGGCCGAGCCTGGCCGCAGCAGGTGCAGCGCCAGAGCGCTGATGAGTTAGCGACTGTTTTATCTTTTACAGTTAATCTTGTGTAAGTGATCACAGGTTGAGGGGCTTTCAATTACTGGATAAATAGAGCATTTTCTAATGTCTAGAGTTCCTGATTTTCAAAATGAATTGGGGTTGTGAAAACCTAGCTGTGTTTGGAGAACATACACCTGATGTCAAAGTTACGGAGTTCCCTACCAGACAACTGCACTTGCTTGTGGCATTTAGGGAATAAAAAGGAACAGACGAAGCGAAAGCAGATGGAAGCAAGCCCTGGAAATCTGGCCACGGAAGTCAGGCCGGCAGAGGGGGCGGGTGGCGGGTGGCAGGGAGCCGAGGGGCTGGGCCAGTGTGCCCACACTGCAGACAAGTGACCTGTGTCTCGTCATCACAGAGAGGGTGGTGAACTGACGTCACCTCTATACAAAAAACATAATGAAAATAAATAAATTTGAAGCTCACAAACAAGAACTGTAAGACACATGAGAAAACTAACCAACTAAATAACACACACACTCTCTCTCTCTCTCTCTCTCTCTCTCTCTCTCTCTGAAATACTACTCAGCAATAAAAAAGGATGAACTGCTGCCATCTGTGACAGCGGATGGAACCAGAGAGGATAGTGCTAAGCAGGATAAGTCAGAAGGAGAAAGACAAATACCAGATGGTCTCACACACACGTGGAGTATGGAGAAACATAAAGGGTCAGTAAAAACCACACTAACAATGAACTCCTAAGGCGTGGCTGCAAAACTGAGGCAGCCAGAGAGGAGGCTGGTGAGTTGGGAGGGGTGGGAGAGGCACCCAAAGGAGCCTGCTGGAGGATTACGGGGGCATGATGTGGAGCAGGGAGTGAAAATACACCTTCGCAGAGGGCTAAAGCTGTAACCCCAGAATAGATACAAAGGTGTAAACCTACTTTCCCTCGACGAACATAATTTGGAGCAAAAAAGAAACAGAGCCGATATAACTTTATTTGTATTGTGAAATACATGAAGAAGGAATTATCAGTGATTGCAATAAAGAAGTTTAAGTAAAAAATCTGCTGGCTATAAACAACCAGCATTGCCTAAATGATGACCTGTGGGGCAACGAACACATCACTCGTACCATACTAAGAATTTCACTATGGAAATCCACACAGTGAGGCAAAGAATACAAGGCCTGAAATGCATTAAATTTTTGCAAACTAAGAAATTAAAGGATAGAGCGTATCGAAGAACACTTGGAGATTTCTGAGAATGGAGTCTAAATCACACCAAAGTTTTCTGGTGCCCGAGTCTATGCTCTTAACCACATGTTTGGATTGGTTGCTCTATAGTGAGAAGAGGACAGCTGGGAAATTCAGCAAGAACACAGCAAGAGGCATTTATAGTCTGCATCTTTTCATGCAACAAACATGCACTGAATCCCTGCAGTGGGCAACCACGATCCAGGCAGGTGGGGTGAATTAGGGATGGAAAAAAATTGTTTCTATTCTTATGGAGAAGGTATAGTTTGATAGAAAACACAAAATAGATATAAAAAGATAGGCACTGATTTCCTGTCTTTTAATATCTATTTGTGTTTTCTATCAAACTATACATACTCTGTGAGGACAGAACCAAACAAAGGGTCAAACAAAGAGGAACTATAAAACCGTCCTTGACAGCTGATCACAGATCTGAAGTATCCAAGAGGGGTAGAGGGAGAAGGACAGGAGGGGGAGAACGTAAGGGGCTGTGGCTGAGGACCAGGGGTGCTTTGTTGGTGGGAGAGCTGTGATGACCACACCTAAGGGGAGACATCCTATATTGTTAAAATAGTGAAGATGTGCAACACAATGAACAAAAATGTCAGGAATTGAAGCCTTCTGTTGTGTATGGAATCCTAACTCACATGTTTCAACAATAGTCAGATTTTCAAAAAAATATTTGAAGGTAGGGAGAAAGGAGTAAAAGATGAGAAAATTAAAAAATATACAAGGTTAGAAGTTTTTAGAAACAAAGAAGGGATAGGGTATTAGCAGAGCAGGAGTTGAAACTTAGGAAGCCCTTAACATGTGCCAAGCCATGTCCTCATGAACACTGAAGAGAATCTTCAATTGATCATTATTATCAACAGGATTAGTGATAATTTGTTAATGACAAAGATGTCATTATGTTTCAGGTCTTCTTGTACTTAATAGATTTACTTATATGCAACTGAGTTTGGGAGCAGTTGGTATTATTTTCCAACTGCTATCTAATTATTGAGACAGGATGACTCACAGCTTTCCCAAGCTCTTAAATCAGACAATTCAATATTTTAAGATGTTCATTTTCCCCAAATTAATATCTAGGTTCAATGAAATTTCAATAAAAGTATCAGCCAACTGCTTTGCAGGCAGTGAGAAATGGATGCTAAAGGTATAAAAGGAAAAGACCTAGAATGGTCAATGCAATACTGCAGAAGGACGAACACGGACACACGTTACCCAATTATACTGTAAAACTACAGTAATCAGAACAGCATGTCATTGACTAAGTAACAGGCACATAGATCAACAAGACCTAATAACTGTCCTTGAAGCAGCACCATGCAAATATAATTAACTGATATTTGACAGAGGAGCAAATTCAATGGAGAAAAGAGATTCTTTTCAACAAATGATGTTGGAAAACAGAATAATCAAATTTAAGAAATTTAGACACAGACTTTATCAACATCTCAAAAATGAACTAAAAAATAGATCATAGACCTAATTGAAAAATACAAAACTTTAAAATTCCAGACAAGATAACATCATGGAAAATCTAGTTGATTTTTGGGGTTGGCTGTGACATTTGAACTACAACAAAACAGATGTGAACATGAAAGAAATAACTGAGAAAGTTAAGTTTAAAGTTTGTCAAATTTTTAAAAATGCCCCACAAAAGACATCAATAGGACATGAAAGACTGGGAGAAATGATTTACAGAAACCTATCTGACCAGGGACTGCTATCCAAAACTCAACAATGAGGAAATGAAAATCTAATTAAAAAATGGGCAAAATACCTAGAGACTCATCACCACATATAAGATCCAGTATAGAAGTGCAATAATATAATCTACAAATGTCCCATAAGCATATGAAATGATGCCCAACATGATTTGATCTAGACAATTGCAAATTAAAACAAGTAGCTGTTGATACATGTATTAAAGGGGGTAGGCTTAGGGTGCTCAATGCTGCTTATTCATCATCACCAAATCTAGAAGCAACAGAGACACGCATTAGCGGGTGAGGGAGCAAGCCCGGTGATGCAGCCACACACTGGAACGTGCTGCCAAACACAAAGGATGCCCTCCCTACGAAGAAAGGAGCTCTCGAAACAGGGAAAGAAAGAGGGGAAACCTGACTGTATATTGCCACCTGGACTATAAGGAAACCAAATAGGAGAGAGACACTCAGCAGGGGAGGGGAGGGTAAGGGCACAAAATGGAGTAGAAAAGGCCACAAAGGACCACGGAGATGGGTCACGGGTGAATTGGTACAGGGTTACTCAAGGGGAATACAAAATGTAAAAGATATAAATAACAATAAAAATATATCTATATTAAAAAAAAAAACTGAGGGGAAAAAAAAAAACACGTGACACCTGGAAAAGACAAACTTGTAAAGACACTGAAAGAAGCAATTGTTGCTCATATTCTAGGGGAAAGGGGGGGATTTTTCCCGGTGGTGGAATCATCCTTAATGGCACCACAGTGGCAGGCGCTGCCGCAGGGTATGCAACACCAGCCCAGGGACGGGCAGCACAGGGCAAGCCCGGATGCCTAAAGCCAAAAGTCGTCAGCTAGCTGGGGCGGGGGCGCCCCAGGATGAAGTGTCAAGTGTAAGCAGAGAACTTTACTGCAGAGGGAGGCGGGGACAGCCCTGAGGGACTCTGGAAATAGTGGGGCCAATGGCAACAAACATTTACAGTAAATACAATTAAAGAAAATATAAACATCAAGGGACATTCCAGCTGATTAAGTTCCCACCGTCTCATGAGAGTCAGTAACTGATTCTGCGGCCCATGGAACTAGAATGCCCCAAGGAGGTGACCAGTGGAAGAGGCCGCCAGGCTTCCGGCTCTCGGAGGGGGTTCACAGGTAAGGGGGAGGCAGAATACGCCACACGGTGAAGGAGCGACAAATGAGCTCTAGCTGAACCTACAGTTACATATCTAAATACTCATGTAAGCGCATGTCCTCAGCAGGCCACACGGGATCTCGTTTCTGTGCCCGGACGGTCTAGCGGCCAAGACGCTCCCGTAGGCATAAGCACAGCCAGTACCGAGGCCTTGTTTTTAACACCCTCCTCCGATAAAGGAGCCAGATTTCCGTAAAAGAAAAAAAAGGCTGACTCTGAGATTGGACCCAGCTTGTCTATTTCCTGCCCCAAAGTCTCCAGCAATGTCCGAAAGCAGAAAATGCTTAAAAGATTTACATGGACCTGACGGCGCTACGCCAGCGGGTGAAGGGGCGGCTGCAGGAGCCCACGCGGCCACGCGTGTCCGTGTTCACGGCGTCAGCCGGGTCCAGCGCGTCCGCGGGGGCTCCCATCCCCAAACCAGTTGTGTCTATTAAGCTGGTGTGGGTGCCTGCATGCCAGTTGTAGCTCAACAAAACGTTTTTCAAAAAATGAGAAATAGCACGGGATGCTGACTCCTTGCATGAAATAAGTATCCGTAAGCCGACACTATCATCCCACAAGTTGATAAAGGCGCGAAGAGACAATCTCCCCTGCAGGAGAACTGCAAATAAGACGGGTCATTTACAAAGCGTGCTGGAACTACACACGGCCACTGTCTCACGGAGACGAGGAAGGCAGAGAGGAGCCGCAGTGGAGAGCAGGACGCGACCTGTATTGTGGGAGAACAGTCTTCCCCCAGACGCATCGCCGCTTTTAATCACGGGGAGCAGATCAGACAAACCCCAACACAAGGAAATTCTACACATTGCCTGACCGGTTCTCCTGAGACCTTCAAGGTTCCGAGAAACAAGGAAGGGCTAAGGAATGGTCAGAGCCAGGAAGAGCCAGAGATGGCCCTTCTGGCAAAGGTGTGACGTGCGCACACATCCGTCAGTCTAGTGGCTACACGGCATATTATTTATATTTCATTCACAGTGTCCAGCTAGGAGATCATTAGCTTTATAAAAAGAAAATTGAAAGCATCAAAATTATATTAATGTTGCAATTAAAACTTAATTTCAATATTTAAATTGATATACTATTACACTAATATTTAAACTACTTTCTTTTCCCCTACTGCACTCTTCTAACAAGATTCATGAGACGGTTATTGAAAATTTGCGATTATTGTTATAGTTGCGTGTAATATTACTAACTCGTAATTATGTTTCGATTTTAAGTCTCTAAGCTTATAATTACATTAATGACAAGGAACTGTACACAAATGGAGACATTCCCATCTTTCCAAAATATTTTTTGATTTTTACAAGTTTATCATTTAATTAAAATAAGAATAAAAAGGTTTTTTTCATTTGGTTTCCAAGTTTCTAAACTAGCTCGCTACAGAAAATAAAGTACTTCCAGAATACTCTTCAATAACAGTAACTTAATCCATGGGTATATAATTTTTAAAAGAAGACTACACCAAAAGAGTATGAGGCAGACCTAGCCTACACCTGAAACGCCAGGTATCTCACAGGAAAACCACTGGTGCCTCGTTGCTGCTTCATCAGAAGTCAGATTTGTTTCTTCCGATTTTAAGTGTTCCATATTTCTATTTATTTTGAGAGTACATGATTTCAATTTATTACTTAGCTCCTAAATGGAACAAAAAACTTAATGGTCTGGGTAATCAATGCAAGAGGTCACATTAAAATATTAAAGGATGTTTAACACATTATTTATCAAAGGTTTCACAGTCACTGAAATATTCACGGTGCCTAATGGTCTGTAAAGGTCTTCGGAATATTTCATTGTGATAAAATATTCTAGCCGTTCAGTAAGAGAAACCTTGAAGAGAACTTGGCTACATTTTCTTGGGATTTCATTCGGCTACAGATGAATAAGCTTCTGTGCGGGTCAGTCTCTCTACTAGAATGGAGGAATTCATTCTATAATTTTAGTGAGTCATTACAAGTAACTCCAAATTTATGTATGTAGTAACAAAAGAAAAATGATTGCACTTCTATTATCTATTCTTGAGCAAAAAATTTCCTTCCAAACAAAAATGGAGCAGAGGAGATCTAGATGTCAAGATAAAAATATTAATACACACAGACATAATACATATTAACACACACACATACATATATAGTTCAGTCCAGAGAAAGAGAAGAATTTCTTTCTTGCGTCTAACCTTCTAATCCTACGATTGGAAACAGTGGCTGGCAAGGCAGAAAAATATTTCACTTTAGCACTTAGTGCCAACAATTTTCCAAAGGAATTGCCTCAATTGAGGCTTCCTTCAGCAAAACAGGAGAGGTTTTCTCCAAAATGCCAACAGTTGGTAATGTCTGTTTTCCAGTTTTCTGCTGGAGGAGAGGCAGTTTTAATTTTCATTTCCCTGAAAATGAAAATGTTATATACATTTCATATAAGATTTACCATTTAGTCTCTTTGAGCTGTTTAATCGCCTATTTATTTCTGTCTTTTTGTTATTACTTTACAAACCTGAGAAACTTGCTTGCAGCTTTGACTACATTTTATGTACCCCCTGTACGTGTTCCTTATGTGTGTACTGTCTGTGTCTTCACATACATGTGGCATATCATTCAGCTGCCTCCATGCATGTGTACCTGCCCATCTGTTTCACATACTCACTATCGCCTTCCCGTCTGCAGCGTGACAAGTCAGCGGGGTAGATGATTAGGCGGCTTCCTTGTGATAAATACTGTCTCTTTTATACTTAGGAGAATTTGTAAGTTTTTCCCTACTCCAAGGTTATAAAAGACATCCTCTTGTGAATTGCTTTAGAAGCTGGTTTTTCACTTTTTCTATTTAGGTTTTTAAAGCATAATTTGAGTTGAGATAAAATTCACTTATAGAGCACTGCTCATGCATAAAAATATTTTCTCCATCACCTGTAAATAGTGCTCTTGTCAAAATTCTGTGTGTGTTTTTTCTCTAGGACTTATGTCTGTAAAAAGTTTATTTTCTCTTTGTTCTCATAAATATCCTCTCCCGATTATACCTACATACAAAATCTTAGTACCTGGTAGGGAGTTTGTCTTTCCCAAAGCTAGCTGAGGGTGGACTGGGATGACACCGAATCTTTAGAAGAGTTGAGAAGAATTCTGGAAAACGTGCTGTCTTACCTTTGAGTCTCTCCACCCACAGCCACCGTCTGGTACCCCAGGGCAGTATCTTCAACAATATTCTGTAGTTTTAAACATAATGTCTGAACGTTTTCTGATATTTTTAGTGAATTTTATTTGTAATGCTATTGAAAGTGATATCATTTTGTTATTTCGTTGTTGAGTACTATATGGAACTAAAACTGAGTTTTTTAAATGGTGTTTTTGTTAAATTCATTTTTTTTTATTTGTAGGGTTTCTGGTAGACTTTTCTTTTGCACTCACTCCACATGCAATTATGCCATTTAGGGATAAATTTATTTTTCCTACCCAGTAGGTATACCTTTAATTATTTTTCTTCCCTTAACATACCAGTTGGAACCTATACTACCGGTGTTGACTAAAAATGGTTCAATCTGTTTCCTGTATGCAGGGAAAGCGTAACATCAACATTCATTATGTCACCCACTCTGTTTCACAGTTATTCTTCATCAGCCCCAGAAAGCACCCACTTTTCATACATCCTGAAGTGCACTTTGTGTGCAGTGGCCCTCACTAAATATCAGGAAAGAAAATAAAAAAATTTTAACATGAGATTCTGTTTCATTCAAACCGACCAGCGGAGAACACGCCACCTGCCACTTCCTCCACGATGAGGGAGCATGAAAACGCGACGCAGGAATCCCCAGACAGTGTCTCACCTTTCCACGAGGCCAGAGCCGTGCCTGGTTCTGACCAGCAGCGGGACCCACTATGGAGGACCCTGAGATGCCGTGGTCCCCCTTCTCCTCCCTGAACCCCAATTCCTGCGCGTCTTGTGGCCGCGGGCCCTCTCAGGAGGCAGAACGGGCGTTCCCTGGCGCACCCCCGGCACTCAGCATAAGGCCTGTCCTGACTGCTCATCCCGTTCGGAGCGACATCATGGCGAGTCACAATACTTTCAAACCAAATAACTTTGTGTTTCTTTTCACTCCTACATCTGCATTTTTCATGCATTTCCGGGGTGCATGGGAAAACCTAGACAAAGAGTGAAGGAAACTGGTTTTTGGTGCGTTTGGCTGTCTTCCTGCGAGAGTGGGCCGATGCCGGCCGCTCCAGGGGCCTGCGAGGATCACAGGAGCCTGCCGGGGCGCAGGAAGGTAAACTGAGAAGGCTCCACACCTGGAGAAACAGCGCTCAGGTCCGAAGTCCTCACCTGCTGGGAAACAAATCGTGCCCAGGGAGGAGCCGCTGCTGGGCCTGACAGGAGGAGGGCGCATGTTTGGGATCTTGTCTGGATGGGGGCTCACCAGGAAGGAACAGGAGCTGGGAAATGGGATAAACTGCAGCTTAGAGGAGTGAACAGACTCTCGCTGGCTCCGGCTGCCCCTCGGTGGGCGGGGGGAGAAATTAGCATCAAGGTAATTTGCGAAATACGGAATTACAGGTTTATGACAGGAACTAGGCCAGATGTGCTGAAATGGAAAAATCCTTTCCAAGACCAGCACGAGCCTCCCCCACTCTGCCTCTACTGTGTGTTGACCTGTCCTTGATAAATAAACTTTACAGGGCCAGACCTGCACACATTCCCGCTGACTCACGGCGGCTGGTACAGGAGAGGTGGCTTGTTCCGCTGACAGTGGCCTGTCTACCGGGCATTTAACTAGACTCACAGCAGATACTCGGGGTCAAAAAGAAAAATATCGAATGGTCTCACCTATAACAGGAATAGAGGGGAACCAAATACAAGAGCGTCAACCAGCGAGAGAGGGGGGAGGATTGGGGGTCAGAACAGGGAGAGGGGCGCACAGGGGACTGTGGTGATGGCTCACGGGTGAATTGGTGGTGGGAAACCTACGGGGAGTATACAGTAATGTAAAAGACAGAAATAAAAATAACAAAAATAAATAAAAAAAAAGAATTTGGTGCCTATCAGTCTCTAAAGCCTTTAAAAACTGACCTAGCAGAGCGCTCAGGAAAGCAATCCCTGAGAACCTTACACTTGAAGCCCCATGGTATTCAATAAACTATGACACAGACACTCGCTGGCCAACTCACCCGACCTGTAGTGTGTTCCTTGGTCTCTTAACTCTCTCACAGTATTACATCATCACTATTGTCATTTAAAAATGTCCCTTAGGGCCTCCCTGGTGGTGCAACAGGTTAAGTGGCACAAGTTCAATCCCCGGCCAGGGAGCTTCCCACAGGGCGCAGCAGACCTCTCCTGTCTCCCCGCTGCCCCCTCAGCAGTGGGTTTCAGTGGCTCTGCCTGTTGTGTTCCCCACTCTGTCTCTGGGGAGTCCTCTCGCCCCCACACCTCTGGCCTGCACCCCAGCCTGTATGCAGAAATAAATCTTTTTTTTTTTTAAGATTTATTTATTTATACATACAAGCTGGGTACAGGCCAGAGGTGTGGGGCAGCGAGAGGGTTCACCAGAGACAGTGGGGAGCAGAACAGGCAGATCAGAAATACACTGCTGAGGGGAGCAGCGGGCGAGGCAGGAGAGGTCTGCCGCACCATGTGGGATTCTCCCCGGCCGGGCGTCGAACTTGCATCGTGCACTGCCGACAGCTCCACAGCGCAGCGCTCAACCGCTGCACCACCGGGGAGGCCCCATGCAGAAATAAATCTTAAATAAATAAAAATAAAACAAGTCCTTTATCTCCCTGGCGGTGATTTCTCAGGGCACTCTCATCTCTCGCAGTCACGCCTTCCCACTTTGATACAGATTTTTTAAATGGAGTATGTGACTAGGTGTACAGTCAAGATTTTGCAAACACAGGATTGAGAGAGATTTAAGTGATAGACTTGTGTTCCCACTTTGGGTAAAAATGCAGGAAGCCACAAGAAAATGCCACTGACACACCAATATCAAAATATAACTATTTCATGCCAACCCGACTATAAATATTTGGAATTTTATCTGGGATTGCCAAGGTTTTCCAGAGTGAGAACTGTCGTTCTTTCTACAGGTGTCAATCCAACTGTGTGCCCCCGTTCCCACCCGCCTCTCCGCCCTTTCACACTTAGTTCAAAGTGATCCAGAGTCTGATTCTCCTGTGTCTGTTGTCAGCCATACAAATAACACAACACACGATGGAGAAGACCCCAGACCTGTGTGCCAGCGCGGGTGTGTCTGAAGCACCAGCCAGTGTCTGCAGGACAGTAATTATTGACACCGGCTATCGGTACATAGTTGACTTCAAAGACGTACAGGTAAAATCTTTTCTCTTTGCTAAAAGTCTAATACTCTTTTGGCATTTTATTTACAAGAAATATGGGGTTGATGACCAACCAGCCAATTCAATGAGAAAAGCCAAATTGAAATGCAGACATAGCATGAAGAAATCGAAGCTTCCTTGCATTTTACAAAACTTCTTTCACTAATAGCATGGCATAAGCAATTTACTACAGCCATCTTCCACACTTGTCTGCTGGGGAGCAGCGGCAAATTAAATAGAAACGTGGGTTCTTCTTCACTTAAAGTACAGCTATTTTATAAGTGTTTCTCCTCTAAGCACAAATGCTTCTGAACAATCCAAAAAAGGAAAAAAGAATGTGACTAGGCAATATTACAACTTTGCGACGTGATTGTTTATCTAGGAATGAGTCTCTGCAAGTTTTCTTTGTGTTTAGATGTCTGCAACATTTAATGCAAAAATACAAAACCAGCATTATGACAACGTGGAAATTAGCTTATCACTATCTTTCCATATCCCCCCCAAACCTTCTCTAAGTTCTCTCCGAGGAGTCCAATTCATAGCTATTTTGAAATGCCGACATTTCAAAATCCTACCTTTGCTGTTCCGGGCTAGATATTATCCTCTGAATAATAGAATCCCAGTGAACCAGAACATCTCCTGCAGTGGATGTTTTAGCAAACAGACTTTTCCCTGAAGCGCAGCTGAAGCTGCACCCAGCTGCAAAGATCATGTGTAAGAATGTGGCCGGCTGGGGCCAGAGCTAAGGAGTAGCGCTGCAGAAATCGTTCTTAATCTCTTCTGCTTGTTAACTGGACTCTGATCGAACAAGCAGACCTGGTAATGAACTTCGTGGGTCTGAGTGCAGAGCACTGCCCAAATGGAACCGTCGCTGGATCCTTCCCATATTTGGTACAACGGGCTTGTATCAGAGTGCCGAAGGACTTTCTCTGGACACTGAATGTACTGAGATTACAGTGGGCTGACCACAGAAAAGGTGACGTTTACACCAGCGCTAACCATGCTTCTGAAATGGGACACTGAGAACTGCGCGTTGTAACAAGCATGTTAAACACCAACAGCAAAAACATCTAAGCCTGTTTCTGAAGAAAACTGTTACACTGATTAGTAATAGAAATAAATAACTTAGTGAAACCCTTTAAAGTATCTTTAAAACCAGCTTTTAGGGCCTCCCTGGGGGCGCAGCGGTTAAGTGCTGCGCTGTGGAGCTGCCGGCAGCGGGGACGCGGGTTTGACACCCGGCCAGGGAGCTTCCCCCAGGGTGCAGCAGACCCCTCCTGTCTCCCTGCTGCTCCCCTCAGCAGTGGATTTCAGTGGATCTGCCTGTTCTGCTCCCCACTCTGTCTCTGGGGAGTCCTCTCACCCCCACACCTCTGGCCTACACCCCAGTTCTTGTATGCAAAAATAAATCTTAAAAAAAAATCATACAGCGCTGCAAACCAATGCCAATGCAATAATAATGATAATATAAAAAAAAAAACAAACCCAGTTTTGTAGAGTAGGTCCATAAAGACACAACATGTTGGGGCCTCCTTGGCTTTCTTCCCCATAAGCTGTCTGATACTTTGCTTTGCCTTCGATTCCCCTGCAGAAAGCGAGCTCACCCTCCCTCTGCGAAGGAATCAGCAGGGAATGCACCCAGTGTGCCTGGCCCTTCCTTGGGAGCCCCTAGCCCTGGGTCCCAGGTGCCCCTCAATGCCCACGCGAGAAGCAGCAGGCTCTCCAGCTCTTCAAGTTCATTCCTTGGGGTGACCCCAGGGACCCAGAAATGGCATCCGGACATGCTCACGTCGTTTCTCGGAGAAAACATGCGTGGAAGCGCCTCTGACCCTGGCCCTCTCCGTAAGGGAGAAGCAGCTGCTCTGGGTGGCCCCTCACATCCTCACACACAGCCAGACAGGAGAAGAAGCTGCCTGCTGATTTCTGGTTTCGTCTGAGCTTCTCACAGAACCTTCTGGAATATCTGACCATGTAGAGTAACAGGAAAGGGCACTGAATGGAAGATTTCATCGCCGCCTTCAATTTTTTATGTGGGGAAGAAAGCTTCCTAGCTGTGTACAAGACCTCGGGCAACCCTCTCCCAAAGTCGCCTCCTCCCTGGAGTTTGATTTTTCATCGCCATTAGCAATGTCGGGGGGTTCCGTTTCCACCCTCCTCCGCGGAAGTCGGGTCTCCGTGCTGTGGACACACGGCAGGCTCTTCCCTGCTCGGCGTGGCCCCTGGACGCTCCCGCACCGCAGCCCACGTGCTGGACAGTCTCAGCAGCCCCGGCCAGGGACCCACCAAGTCTGCCGCGGGGCTGCCCCATCACCCAGCTCTCACCTTCGTGGGGGCGGCGGCAGCCGAGCCCCAAAGGGAGCAGGGCAGAGGAGGCAGCGGGCCAGGGCTCTGCTTGACTGTTACTTGGCTTCGTTACCCGGTGAAAGACTCTCCTCACGCCCTCTCTTCAGGCCAACAGACAAGCCTGCAGGTTGTTGCGAGGACTGGAAATAATGCGAGTGATGTTCTTGGACAGCGAGTGTTCAACAAGAGGCTGAGCCCATTCGTGGGGCTGTTATTTAAGGGTGCGGCCTCACTTGACTTGCCAGCAGCCCAGGAAACTGAGTGTTGCCGGCACAACCTGCCATTCCTGTTATTGAGCAACTTCGATTTTTTTACGCGCTTGAAATCCTCTCTCCACGTGCCCTTTACAGAAAAGGAGTATGTTTTCCTCAACTCCACTTTTTCCTGGTTACTGCAGGAGCCGCACTTTCTAACCTTGGCAAGCACTAAATCTCTGCTCCTGACAGATGGATGGACAGGAGGGGAGCAGATGAGATCCGGGACGCTCCCATCCAGAGCGGTTCCGTAAATCGCAACCCTCTTATCCAGCTGTTGCTGGGTGATTTGTTTCGGAGCACACAAGTCTGCCCTCCACCGCACACATCTGCAGCGAACCACCAGGGGCCAGGGGCAGCTCTTTAAGTAAACAGACCTGCCCGTCAATTAGGGCCGGAACTCACAGGGGACGTGGGGGGACGGCTGGCCCAGAGGAAGCTCTCGGTGAGGCGACACGCTGGGAGGAAGGGAATGAAAGATAATACTGTGGATTATTTTCTCTGCATCAGATTTTCGACAGAACGACTGCAGTTTGGTAAAGGAATGGAAAGCGGTTTCAGAATGCCAACGGAGGATGGCGTTTTCCCATGTGGTCCTGAGAAATCATACGGCTTTCTCCTAATACGGCAGAGTCAAAATGTGGGGTGCCGCTGCAGCCAGACTCACCTGGGCCCCGAGACAGCTCAGGAGTCTCACAAATGGCGAAGAAAGACGGGGACGAGGGCCAGGAAAGGCGTGCTTCTGACAACTTCTGTTGACATTGGAGCCTTTGTTAAAATAAGTCGCTCCCCTTAAAATGAGGGTGTCTGTAAAGAGTCATGTACAGTCGAACAGGGACCCTGAAATCTTCACGTTAAACTTGAGTCTCAGTTTTAACTCTGAAGGACTCCTGACAACTTGCTATTCAGACACCCACTCAAAGATACAATACAGCGATCGTATTTTCGCCTCATGATTGTGTGAACCACCGAACGCGTGACCGCGACGGGCAGGGACTCCGAGAGGAAGATGGGAATTCACTCCCTGCAGAGTCCTGGAGAGCGTGAGCTGATGGCTGCGCCGGCAGCAGGGGAAGAAGAGGCTGAGCGCTTTCTTGTGTCTTCTCTCAGCGGATGAGAGTCAGGTTTTGGAAGCGCGGAGTTTTTGGGGATTGGATTAAGCTGCGAACCTGTTGTCAGAACCCGCTGGCAGCTAAGTGGGCTGTTCCTGTGAGCATCTCTGGTCCAACAGGAGAAACCTGTGTCCAGGTGAATCAACCGGCCGGCTGGACACGCTGGCTTACAAGGGTTTCTCGAGGAGAACGAGGAAGCTGTTGATTGATTTGCAGTCCTATTTCCCCAGGAAGAAAGGCCGGCGCCGGGGCAGGCCGGCACAAGCAGCTCAGCTGTGGGTGGCGCTGCTGCGAGTTATTCTGGGCGCCTCGCCCAGTGCCTCCTCTGCACCGCCGCGGGGCGAGCCCAGGTCTGCACCCCATGAGAGAAGACCAGGTTCCAGGGGCTGGATTCTTGTCACTAATATTTTATGTTGACATCCCAGGTGCCGGTGTCACCACAGCTTTGCAAAAGAACTCGAGCGGGTCTTACATTTGAGTGACTTCTCAATATTTGGCAGAGGGCCTTTGCAAAGTCTTCTATGTCTTGCTGATTCTGGGGGGTGTGGGAGAGTTTTACAAAATATTAAAATTTCTTTGCTTTCCTTTCGGAATGAGTAAGCTTTCTAATCAATGGGATTAATTTTCTTATCTGTAATTTACTAGAAAATTATCCTCTCAGGTAAGTTTTCATATTTATTTTCACAGGAGTCTACATATTACACTCATTTTAAAAAAAAATAAAGTACCACTGATTTACATTTTTTTAAAAAAGGTTTATTTATTTATGCATACAAGAACTGGGGTGCAGGCCAGAAGTGCAGGGAGTGAGAGGATTCCCCAGAGACAGTGGGGAGCAGAACAGGTGGATCCACTGAAATCCACTGCTGAGGGGAGCAGCGGGGAGACAGGAGAGGTCTGCTGCACCCTGTGGGAAGCTCCCTGGCTGGGGATTGAACTCACGCTGCAGGGGCTGCCAACAGCTTCATGGTGCTGAGACATAACCCTTTGCGCCCCTGGGGAGGCCCTGGTTTGAATCCTTATTACTGTTTTGGAAGGACAGATTCCCCCTCGGGTATCATCACCATAGCTCTCCCACCAAGGAAGCCCCCATAACCTCCACCACAGTCCATGTGCTCTCTCCCCAGCCAGGTATGATCTGGTATTTTCCTTGTACTAATATTTTACAAATCTGTAATTTCAACATACTTTTCCCGTCTACACATACTTGTTTGATAAAGTATTTCCAGGCAGAATCTTTTTCTGCTTTTTATTTGTTACTCTTTTTATTGATCATTCTTAGAATTTTATTTTGCATTTAATAAGATGTTTGTAATTTGTTGCCAGATTTTCTTAGCAAGAAATATTGAAAAAAAATTTCAGAAAAAAGAAAAATGATGTGTCAGAAAGTCCTATGTCCATAAAGAAGACCACTGAAGGAAAATATGTAAAACTTACTTTTCTTACAGATAAGTCAGCTAAGAAACATAGAAAATAGCAAGTTTTTTATCATTCATGTCTATGCAAGCTAATGAACACATACATGTTTCTGTGTAAATTAAATGGAGGCAGCAATAACATGAGAGAGAGAGAACTGGGATTTCTTTTTTAATTATAGTCACTTGTGACACATAGGAAACATCTACGGCTAGTTGAAAGTGGACTTGTATTAGGTTTAATAAAATAGTAATAAAGCACATATAACTTCTAACAACAAATACCTTAAGTATATGATCTAAATATAGCAAAGGACAGAGATTGGCGAAGTGGGTTAAGTGAAAGGTGACCCACCATAGGGTGCTTCTAAGGAATTCACTTCAAATAGAATTATATAAGAAGAGGATGAAAAACTTCACTTGAATGTTAGGAAGGTCTATATTAATACCTAGGAAACATGTAATGATGCAAAAAGAAAAGGTCTATATTAATACCTAGGAAAACATGAATTCTAAATGTCATTGTTTTGCACCATACACAAAGAGTTAAAGTACATGATCCAAAAGCGAAGAGACAAACCCACAATTTTAGTTGAAGATTTCAATGCCTACATCTTAACTATTCTTAAGCAAGATCCAATTAACCTATGTGGAAAACAACCTAGAGAATACATATTTTTCTCGAATGCAAGTCATAATCCTCAGAGACTGTCTGCACAAAACTCATCAAATTTGAAATAACTGAAATCATGCAGAACTTTTCATTCTAAACTGAATGAAACTAGAAACTAGTTAACACTAGACTGAGGGAAAACTCGAAAATCATGTAAGCTCATACCTCCTGACTGAAACAAATAGAGCAAAGTTAACCTAACGGAGGAAGGAGATAATGAAGACCACAGTACAAATCCACATGATTGAAAATTTCAAAGTCACTAGAGGAAATCAATGAAGCAAAAAGTTGGTTATTACAAAAAGCCAATAATGAATAAACTTCTGCACGACTGACAAGAAAGAGAGGCAAGACACCCCCAACCCAGGAACGGAAGCGAGGAAACCACCACAGATTTTGCAGCTGCTGAAAGGATCATAAACAGACACTATCAACACCTTTGTGTTACTAAATCAACAACTTAGAAGAAATAAACAAGTTCATGCCAGTAACAGGATAAAATGAACGAAGGTGAAGGTGAAATAATCAGAATCAACCCAGAACAAAAATAATTGAGCTTGTAATTAAAACTCCTGAAAAAGAGGCTTCCAAGCCCAGTTAGCTTTATTGGAGAACGCTGTAAAATATTTTCAGATGAACTAAAATTTTACAAAATGTCTTCCAGAACACAGGGGAAAAAAAACATACCCACATTATTTTATATACAACCCCCCCCAAATATTCAAAATATTAGGGAACCAGACTCCTAAAATCACATTCCATGTCCAAGACTCATGTCCAAGTTTGGATCACTGTGTAAACAGCAATCAAAGCAGGTCACTACAGCAACACAATGAAAGAGCAAAATCACATTTATCTTATCAATTGATGCAAAAAAAAAAAAAGGCATTTGATAAAATACCACATCCATCTATGATAAAGCTCTTGACGTGGTTGGAAGAGTAGGACTTATCTGAATGTGGTGGTTAGTATCCTCCAGAAGCCCACGGCTAACGCCACTGTGAATGGCTGACATCCATTGCTCCCCCTTCTAGATTAGGGGTATGGGCCAGGTGTTTATTCCTGCTCAGCAAAATAGTGGGTTCTCGACATGGCAATAAGACAACGAAATGGCACACATATCGCTAATAAAACTGTCCTCATGTATCACGGTCATCTATGAAGAAAGTTCTTAGAAATCTAGATTTTTAAATAAACCATAAGAGCCAATAAATAATCTCAGAAATGACTTCAGGCAAAAGCAACTCCCCCCATTGGTCATTCTTTGCAATTCTATATGCCAACAATGAAAATGCATATCAAATGAAAACCACAATTTCCAACACTCCTCCACAAAACAAAATCCTTCAAGTACGAAAGGGGTCTACTTAGTAAAACACATACAAGAACTCCGTGCTGAATTTCGTAAAATGCTCCTGAAAGAAATCCAACTGCAAAAATCAATGTGCTATTATGCTGTGTTCATTGATCGGAAGACTAAATACAGTAAAGATGCTGATTCTTTCTAAATTTATTGACAGGCCTAATAAAATTCCTATTAAAGTCCCAGCAGGATTTGCATGGACACAGACAAGCTTATATAAATTTGCACAGGAGAAATTCTTGGCAGATTGGAGGAGAAGGAAGAATCCCTCTGCCTACTGTCCCGACTTACCAAGTACCCGCAGCAACAAATAAAGTGCGGTCTTGGTAGGGAACAGAGAAAATTCAGTGGAAAAGCAGAGAACCCAGGAACTAACCCTCAAGCGTAGATTCAAATACTCTTGTTTTTATACAATGACGCAAAAGCAATTCAACAGAGAAATGATAGTTTTTCCAGCAAACGGCATCAGAACAACTAGAAATACAGGAACGAAAATGAAAGCTTGATCTAAACCTTTCATCTTATACAAAAGTGAGCTCAAGTGGATCGTAGATGAAGTCTCAAACTTTGAGCCTCCCCAGGAGAAATCCTTTTGAATCGAGGACTTGGAAGGGTTTTTAGGCATTCGCAAAGCATAATCCATGAAAGGAATGATTGCTGCATTAGCCTTCAACGATTTCTGGGAAAAAGTTAAACTGTTGCTCCCTGTTACACCAGGAAAGCCAAGCACTTTCAGAAGTGGGGGGCAGGTCCGAGGGAGGGAGGGGTGCAGGGGGGGAAGAAGCCGGGCAGGGGAGGTGGGTGTGGGTGTGGAAGGCCAACACCGGCTCCCTGTGCTCACCCGCAGGACACAAACCCACACAGGTGATGATGCCGCGGAATTCAGCACGCAGAGGCACGAGACCACCTGGTACAGCATTTTCAGGCTCCAAGTTACTGCTCACACCTGCAGTGATCCAGTTATAACCCAACTAAAGCAAACATGTATGTGTAAATTATTAATCCTACACAGAGATTCTTCCCTGTCCAGCAGAAAGCAAGACTACATAGAAGCCTACAATAAAATACACACAAATGCCTAATAAAGCCTAACAAAGGCTCTTTGCAACCCATAATTTTGGTCAAAATAAAGAAACAATCCCTGGGGACAAAAAATCACCAGGAAGGATAATAGCTGTTTTATGCCCATGTATGAATTTCTGTAACTTATAGGAGATTTTAGCGGCCATGAAAATCCAAAGGCGTGAAAAGATAGATTGCAAAACAAAGTAAATTCCAGCTCTCACATCAAGGCAAGCATCACTCACTCACACACACACACACACACGCCAAGCTGAAATAGATGAGTCCTCAAAACAATGAGGGCGACTGAGAAACTTGGTTTATGCACCTTGTTTCTGGCGCACGGTGCATCTTCCGAGCCCGGCTGGTGTGGGTAGCCTCTTCGGGCACGTGGCCTCCTACTATGGAGGCGCCACACAGACACCCCGACATCCTTGGATGTGGCCTCCCCAACACTGCCCGCCCACTCTGGCACCCGGCCTTGACTCAGTTAGCACAAAGACCCCCCACCCATGTTGCCTCAGTTCTCTTAACACAGGGCAGAGACACCTGGTCTACCACAGTGTTCTTTAGACCTCACAGCTGTATCAAATCTCTGTACAAATGTTAAAATTCGGCCTTTTCTCCTACTCCCGTCTGATGTGAATTTGATCCTCTCTCCGGTCTTAGAGGACCAGGTGGAGGAGGCAATGTCCTCTTCATCCCCACACAGGGCTCAGGAAGTCTCAAGCGACTCCTGCTTCCGTTCACAGGGAGGTTGCTCTGGTTTGGAAGAACTCGGGGAGAAATCAAAAGACATTCAGGCCGCAGTATCATCAGCAAAGGCTGTAAAAATTCCCAGGGAAGATAAACGCAATCACAACGCAGCAAGGCTCCTTCCAAAGAAACAACAGAAAGACTGAACGCGAACTTCACAACAGTCCCAAGAAAAAGCAGAAGAAAACTAAACAATTGAAATGACAATTTTTACGAAGTCGTAGTCATACACTGTTCCTTCAGACCCACACGAACTGGGTAATTTGAACCACACCAACATCAAAATGTTTTCTCCCTTAAATAAATACAGCAAGGAAATGATAAACTGGGGATCAGAGCTCTCCCAGATACACACAGAAACATAACACACAGAACACGTAACAGCAAGGCTTAAGTTTGTGCATCAGTACTAGGCCGTTAAACTTAGAAAATGTCTCACAAGCAAATGAAGGGGTCCACATGTATCCCCAGCCCTGTTGGAACGTCCAGACATTGCAACACCTACACACCTATCACACAACCGTTTGCGTCAAGTTTCCAGATATCATTTTCCTTAGACAAACTGATCGACAGAATTTTTAACAGCAATGACAAAATCTAGATGACACCCCACAGGGGACATCCTCCTCCCTTCCCCAGTCCGCTGTTCACACCCCAAGGACACGGTCCGTCTCTCCTGCTCTCTCCCCACGGCCAGAGCGGCTTGTTCACATCCTCTCAACACACAACACACACACCACACACTTCCTTTCCTTTCTCGCCACTGGGTGAAGAAACAACTCACACACTGCGCAACCTGCAGCGCACACTGCTCCCGCAGCCCCCGGGCTCCCGCGCGAGGCGGTACCTACCTCCAGGCCTCGCGGAAAGGCGATTTCGAGTCTCCATCTTCGCGGAGGGTCTCGCCTTGGCGTCCCCGGCCCTAAATTACTGCG
Organism: Scalopus aquaticus; assembly: GCA_004024925.1. Lineage (NCBI taxonomy): Eukaryota > Metazoa > Chordata > Mammalia > Eulipotyphla > Talpidae > Scalopus > Scalopus aquaticus. The sequence continues at coordinate 44,051 of PVIJ01004278.1, forward strand.
CACGGAGCTTTTCTCAGCTGAGCGCAATGACCGCTGACAGGAGGCAGCTTCTCGAGCACACACAGGTGAGAGCCTGGGGCCCACACACGCCGCAGGGACTGAGAGCAACACTCCGCACGGCACGTTTACACCATAAAATGGCTCACACCTGCCGTCAGCTGCGCTCCTGGGAACCGGGGGGTGGGTGGGGGGTGAGGGACAACCAGAAGGCTCCCGGCCGCCCCGCCGCGCGCACCGCAAAACGCGCCCTCTGCCCACGCTCCCAGCTGCGTTTTGCGGCGATGGCATTTTTAGCACAAAAAAGCTCCTGGCTGCAGAATGTAACACACGGAACTTTGAAATCTATAAAATCATCGAGACTCCGGCTACAACCCACGAGCTCTTCGGTGCCCTCGTTTTCCGTCCAGCTACGGGGCACGCGGTCCCCCAGTGCCCGCCGCCGCCCCCACTGCCCTCCAGCAGCGCCCCGGGCACGGGAGAGCTGGGCCGTGCTCCCACCCCAAGGCCAGAGGAGCCGGGGCAGGGCGCGCCCGCCGCGCTGACTCACCGGGAAGCCGCGGTGCATCCAGGCCCGCCAGCCCCACCAGCCCACGGGCGCTCACCCCGAGAAGCCGCCTGGCCCGCCCGGAGGCCCCGGGCCAGCTGCAGGGCCCCAGCAGGGGAGCGAGGCGCCTGAGTTGGCCCCCGGAGCTCCAGAAGGGCCGCGCAGAGGAGACGCGCGGCCCCGCGCTCCGGCGTCCAGTCTCGCCCTCACCTGCGGGCGGTGCCAACGGGCCGGCCCAGCTGGGAAGCGCGCGCCTGGGAGCCCGCCGGGCGGCCCCTGCAGCCCAAGGGCCCGGCCCCCGCCAAGGAAGCCAGTTTCAGCACAGCAGTTTGCAAGCTCTCCCTCCCTCCGGCACACTTGGGCCCCCCAGGACTCCCAGGGTGACGGCGCCCCCGGAAAGGCGCTTTGAAGCGCCGAGGCCCCCGGGAGCCGAGCCAGGGGCAGCTTGGCGCGAGGGGCACCCCGTCCACCCGCCGTCGGCCCGGCCTCCTCGGCCGCCCCGTAACGGCGGGCACGGTTCTGGCGGCTGCTGCATTCTCTGGCCTTTGGCAAAAAGTAACAGCAAAAAGCACAAAGAAATGGAGGCGACGGGCCAGTGAGACACGCGCCGCGGTCGGGCTCAGCGAGGCCTGGCTGGGCAGGGGCGCGAGGGGCGCGAGCGGGTGCGGGCCGGGCTCGGGGCGCTGCGTCCTCACGGGCCACGCGGGGAGGCCCCGGGAGCGGGAGCAGCCGCCGCAGGCCCCGCCGGGAGGCACCGGGTGAGGGGAAGGAAAGAAGCGACAGCAGCCCCGCGCGTGGGGGCGTCAGAGAGAGGCCGCGGGAGCGGGTGAGGCCAGGGGTGGGTGCGGGCTGCGTGGGGCGCCCGGCGGGGGTGGGTGGCGGGGCCCGGTGTGCGCCCTCCCGCGCTGGGCTTGGTGCTGCGGGCACCTGGAGGGCGTGGGCGCGTGGGGGGCGCCCCTGGGCCTGGGGAGACGGCGGAGAAGGTGGGGGGCCCAGAAGCAGCAGTGGAGGCACTGGGGAAGAGGACTCGGGGTGCGGCAGAGACCACGCCCGAGAGCCCGAGAGTGAAGATTCCCGGGCTGGGAGGCGTCCCAGCCGCCAGGCCCCCGGCCCCTGCAGCGGGGAGAAAGCAAACATTGCACAGAAACGAACAAGGATGAACATGGAAGATGAAGCCAGACGCAAACGCCCCTCCCGAAACGCAGCCGCACGCGCCGGGTGCCCGCTCCGCTGCCGCTGCCCGCTGCCCGCTGCCCGCTGCCCGCTGCCCAGTCCAGCGCCGCGCCTGCTTGTCGCTACCCAAACCTTCCAGCTCCTTCCCTTACTTATTTGCTGTTTCCTGTTGTCTCAATTTGCTGAGCACTGAAAACGTATTGGAAAAGGTCTCAATTTCCCCCCAGCAACGACACCAACCATTTAGGATCCATGCACTTCTCTCTCTGTAATGATAAAACGCAGCAGCTTCTTTCCTAGTTTCCCAGGGATGTGATAATAAAGGGCTGCGCCAGGGCTGCTGAAAACAGTGCACATTTATTAGTGCACAGTTCTGAAGACTCGGGGCTTCAATCTCTCTTCTGGGGGAGGGAGGGTCACCATCCAACCAGTAACAGCTTTTAATAAGGAAAAATGCCTCGGATTTGCACTGATTCCCCCCTCCTTGTCTCTTGGATTATATCTAAATGGAATCTTCGGAAGTGACAACCGGAACAAAACTCTTGACAAAACTATTACTCTTCAGTATTCTCCCTTGACAGTATAAGGACCAGCTACCAACAACTTTCACTGAATTAAAATCGCTTACTCTCATCGAAATCTTTAGAAACTTACAAAATCCTATATTAGACAAAACAGAAAAATCTAGATAATTCCATAACTATCTTAAAATTAGTCTACTAGTAAGAACCTTTCCTCGAATAAAACACAGAAGATGTCTTCAATTGTGAAAACAATTAAGGAAGGAAAAATACTGAACTTATATAACTAAATCGCACATCTATGAGGAAAAATCACATACATTATACTATATGTAAAAATGAATTCCATGTGGATTGTAGACATAAATGAAGAAGTAAAAGGGTTTCTTAATGGCGCCCTGAAAAAGAGCATCTTTAGTATCTTGAGGTGGATTTAATATGTCTTTCATAGGAAACAAGGAAGAAATAGATAAACTATAAAATGAAGAGCACTTTTATTAACACCCACTATGAGGGCGTGAGGGAGTCAGTTAACAGGAAGAGATACGCAATACATAATATCAAAGGACTCAAGTCTACAATGGAGACTTTTATAAGAAAAAACAGAAAGCCCCTGTCAAAAATTCACACACAAAAAAATTGAACAGGTTTTTCTTATAAGAGGATATTCAAAATGCAAAAAGGTAATAAACATGTTGAAAAAATATAAATTAAAAGCAGAAAGATGACCTTAAGCCACAGATTCTGAAAAAAAAGTTATAGATCCCTTAGACACTGCTGGTAGAAGTATAAGTTAATATATTTACCATAGAAATTTGTTTGCCAGAATGTACTTAAAGCTGAGCATACAGCAACCCTATGACTTAGTAATTGTTCTGCTAAGTATATATGAAACAGAAATACATGAAAAAAACATTAATAATATGTACATAGAGGCATTATTCATAGGGGTTCCAAACTTGAAATACACTAAACGTCCAACATTAGATTGGGATAAAGAAAATTGAACACTACAGTAAGAATGAACCAATTACTGTCATAACAACCAATGAAGAATATAAATCATGAGATTTAATGAAAAGTCGGCTACAGAAAGCAAACAATCCATCTGATTGGAATTTAAAATCAGGGTAAACCAGTTTATCCTACTAGAGGTCAGTAGAGTGGTTATTTCTTAGAATAATTATTACCAAAAGGATGCAAAAGCAGGGCTGGCTTCTGCATGCTCAATACTCTTCTATACCTTGAAATGATGAGACACACGGATATAATTTCTAATTTCCTTTTTCAAGTGAAGAAACTAAAAGTCACAGCCAGTAAGCCAAGGTTTTGGGGATAGAGCCAGTGATGGAGCAGTGTTCACAAACCTGATCAGCGACACTGACCACTGGCTGCCTGTTAATACAGACCAGGGGCATCTCCACGGGTGGTGAAAGATTGATTTGGGGAATGAAAGAAGTAGTAGAGCACAAGACTATCTGATTAACTGGAACATTCCACTCCTGGGATCAGGCTAGCTGGCAGATTTTTCTTTACCAATAGAGGGTGATGAACATGTGTAATTTGGTATTCAGTGTTTCTCAGAGTCTCAGCAACAGCTATCTATTTGTTACCTTTCAATAATACAGGAAAATGGACTGGAAGACAAACAGTGAGGATGGCTTATATCGTTACTCAGGATTCAGGAAAGAAAATCTTACCAGTCACTGCCTACAAATATATTTCCCTGTGCCTGAGAAAATAGCATTTCCCTAATAAGGGCTGACACTGAGTGTAGAGTTCCTGTTTTATAATGGCAATGTAAGCTCTGATTTTAGAACCCTGAAGATGTGCTGAACAGATAGTACACAGTCCCAGAAAAATCCATACTGCAAAAGCAAATGCTCTAATGAAAATGACTTATTTTGTTCCTTGTCTTGTAGCTGACATTGCACTACAATCAATTTTGACTTTAAATGTCTTGACTTAAGTTATGGTTTAGTTGATCAACTATAAGAATGACCATATGGAAACCTGAAATCTAATGCCAAGAGAAAATATAGAATTTTTATTCTCAAGAAAATAGAGAACATCCATTGAACACAAACTTTGTCTTCTGAGATTTAAATATGCAAATTCTTTTCATCTTTAATCAGTATGCTTTTAAATTTGGTATTTGTGTTTACTGCAAGGTAAACCAGCTTCATCTAAATTTTCATTTTAGAATTAATTTTCTCGTGATTGAAAAGAGAATTAAAAGAAGGATACCATTTTGGCTCATAACCCAAATAAAATTTGAATGTGCATTCCTCTGTGAAGCCTTCTACCACAATCCTAAATAGTGTTACTAATGCCTATGATTCTAGCATTAAATACAATGACATTTAACATTTAAAGAAGGTACTGCAGTTAAATGTTTACTTATTTTTCTTACCATGATTTTCTTAGGGTAATTGTTTGACCTTTAGCTTTGATTCCCATGAAAATTCTTGATCCACACAGCATTTTATTCCATAAGATTGAGAACATGAAAAAAAAGTTATTTCCTGACCAAACTCTATCTTGGCTCACATGGGGAAAAAAAGGAGGAATTCAAATTAATAGAAGTACAAGAGGAGAATTTACAACATATTTCAGAAATTCAGAGGATCATTAAGAGCTTGCGATGAACATTTGTATACTATTAAGTTCAATAATGTATAAGAAATGGATGACATATCTGAAACATAAAATCACCTAAGGCTGACTCAGGAAGAAATAAAAAACTTGAACAGGCTAATTACCCTGGTCAACATTGAGATCGTTACTGACTTACATAGGCCCTAATCTGTAGAATCTTGGTGTGCTGAACATGAATATAACCCTGAAAATTTTATATTAGCTCTTGTTTTGAAGCTATTTCATAGAATTCATTTTCTATGTTTCACCGTGTAAATTTATCCAGTAGGACTGCAACAACATCCTAAATCAGCCTAGAATGATGTCATATTGCATTACATTGCATAATACCATCATGCACACATCATCCAGAGTTGATTTTGCATCCTTTTCTGAGGCAATGCAATACTACTGCCAGGTGGCTGCTTTAGTAAGCTGACGTCAGCAGTGTACTATATATATAGGAAGCCCTGTCGGAAAAGTTGAGTATTGAAAATATTTCAGACATTGTGTGAGACAGTTTAAGCTACTGTTCCATAGAACTGTCATTATTTTATCCATTTAGGCACAATACAGAACAGTAATGCCTTGAAAGTGTGTTAACAGCGTGGACAATTTCTGCTCTATTTATGGGGAAGTGACATTTGCCAACCAGAAGAAAAGTATCACTTCTCAAGTAAAGAAGGCTTATCATCTTTACTTCGGATGCAAGGTTGGTGACCAAGACAACCCTTGGGCCCCGCATATATGCTGTGCCACATGAACAACACAGCTTTCACAGTGGTTCAATGGCAAAAGACCATCAATGCTGTTTGTAGTCCCCATGGTGTGGAGAGAGCCAAGCAACCACATAAAAGACTGTGACTTCTGCTTGGTTCCTCCTCTTTCCGTGGAATAATGAAGCCAAAGAAGTCAAGAATAGTCTACCCCAACATTCTGTCTGCACTGAGACCAGTTCCACATGGTGAGGGACTTCCTATTCCAGAACCTCCCGCAGAATATTCTCTTGACTCATCTGATGAGGACAAGTGTGAGCCAACCTGTACTTCTCCTGTTCCATCAGCATGCAGGGATCCATGCAATGCAGAAATGCAGCATAGCATTTTCACTGTGGTGCATCATGAACCCCACACAGACTAACACAGGAAGAACTCAATGACCTGGTTTGTGATTTAGATTTATCCAAGAACAAGGCAGAATTGCTAGGATCAAGACTTCTCAACAATAGAATCTTCTAGAAGATGTCACAATTACTTTCTATTGAAAGTGCCACCAGCAGTTGGAGCCTTTCTTCAGAAAGGAAAGTACTCCGGTATTCTGTTCCGATATTGAAGGCCTCATGAATGCCTTAGAAATCATTTATGACCCACAAGAATGGAGACTATTTCTAGACTCTTCGAAACTGATTCTTAAGGCTGTGCTGTTGCACAATGGAAACTATCTTTCATCTGTTCTATTCCTGAACAGCTGTACAAGAGACAAGCAAAGAAATCTAAGAAGTAGTCCATGACTTGATTTTTTACAGGTATTAACTGTAGGCCTATTACTATTGGCATGCATTTCGTGATGTAAACATTAATTTACTGCAGATTACAAAAAAAAAAAACCTAGAGCCAAAATTAGAATTTGACTGTCATATTTGTGTTAAGCACAAACAAATTGATAGGAAATGACTAATTTTATTGCAGTAACATGACTTTTGTAAAAATTTGTTGACCAATGTTATAAGCAACAAAAATGAAACAGTAATTAAAAGTATCCCCCATAAAAAATATCCAGGACCAGATAGTTTTACTATTGTGTTCTACCAAACTTTCAAAGGTTAATTAAAACCTATTCTTTTAAACTCTTCCAAAAATCTGACAAGGGAATACTTTCAAACACATTTTATGAGGTCAACATTACTCTGATACAAAAATGAGATAAAAATGCTAAAATACACACACACACACACACACACACACACACACACACACACACACACACACCCCTACAGACAAATGCCCCTGATTAACACAGATGTAAAAATCCTCAACAAAATTTTAGCAAAAGAAATTCAATAATACATTAAAGGATGATAAACTATGACTGAGATTTTTTCCCAAGGACACAAGGATGGTTCAATGTCCAAAATTCAACCTATGGAATTCACCACATCAACAAAGAAATGATAATAGTATGGTCATATGAATAGCAGAAAGTATTTGATAAGCTTCAGCACCCATTTATGATTAAAAAAAAAACCTTAAAAATGGTGATAGATAGATAAAACCTCAATATAGTAAAGACCATTTTTAACAAACCCACAGCTAGTATCATTCTTAATGGTGAAAGATTAAAAGCTTTTCCATTAAGATTTGGCACAAGACAAGGATATCTACTTTCACCACTATTCAACATAGTATTGAAAGTTAGAGCTAGAGAAATTAGGCAGGAGAAATACAGAAGGAATACAAGTTGGGAAACAAGATGTAAAATTATCATTACTTCCAGATGAAATGATATTCACAGAAAATCCTAAAGCCTCCACTAAAAGCTGAAAAAAAAAATAAAACAGTATAGCAAAGTGACAGGTTACAAAATCAATTTACAAAAATCAATCATGTTTCTATATGCAAGAAATGAGCTAGGAGAGGTACAAATAAAGAAAATTCCATTTATGAGCACAACAAAAAGGAATAAACTTAACAAAGGAGGTGAAGGACTGTAAAGCATTGTTTAAGGAAATAGAAAAAGGCACACAGAAATGCAAAGATATTTCTTGCTCATGGATTGGAAGAACATCAAAATAGCTTTCTAACCCAAAGCAATATAAAGATTCAATGCAATCCCTATCATAGTCTCGTAGCATTTGTCAAAGAAATAGAATATTACTGTGATTCTCTGGAACAACATAAGACCCCAAATAACCAAAGCAATTCTGACAAAAAGAGGGAAAATGGTAGTATCACATTTCCAGGCTTTAAACTATAGTGTAAAGCTATAATAATAAAAACAGTATGGTAGTGGAACAAAAACACACACACAGACCAATGTAATAGAATTGGGAGCCAAATAAACTCACATTTGATGAACAGATAACTTATCACAAGAGATCTTAGAGTACAAACTGGAGAAGGGAACATCTCTCCAACATAGTATAGTGAAAACTGGACAGTCACATACAAAAAAATGAAACTAGAAAACCATATCATATCATATACAAAAATTAACTTAAAATGTCTAAAAGACTTGGATATAAGACTTGAAATGCTAAAATTCATAGAAGAAAACATAGCAAAACTGTGCACCACATAGATTTCAGAGATATATTTGGGGACTCACCTCCAAAAGCAACAGAAACAAAGGTGAATATAAACAGTTAGGACTACATCAAATTAAAATGTTTCTGCATAGCAAAAACACTATTATTAAAATAAAAAGACACTGTAATTAATAGGAAATAAAACAAAGGTTCAGATAAAAACAGTAACAAACTCTAAAAATCTCACTGTAGAATAAAAATTACCTAGAGGGAGAGGAAGGGGTAAAGGAAATGGGGCGGGGCCGCAATGGACTATGGCGGAGGACTGTGGGTACCTTGTGAGTCTGGTCTGGTAACATATATCTGACCTCTAAAATATATACAACTTTGTGAACCAATTACCTTAATTAAAAAAAATTATTTCCCTCAAAACTCACAGGGAAAGGACAACTACATTATATACAGGAAAAAAAATATTTGATAAGCAAAGATCAATTAATGGGTGTTTCAGAAGACATAGTTGAAGATGAGAGGCATCAGTGACTGAAAGGGGGCGGGAGCTGAATCATGTAATGTTCCAGCACCTTATCTTCTGAAGTACATTTCTTTTGTTCTTACCCCACATGGGCACAGACTTCCTCTTTAAACCAGTTATTTTGACACAGTGATTTCTAAAGTTGATTTTCTACTTCTTTTACTTTAATGAAACAACCCAAACAATACGAAGCAGGTTCGATTTAAAAATTGAAGTTTTTAAGATTACGAAATGTCTTAGAATGGTTTGTTATTTCCAAATGCATCCTCATAGAGCCAGTATAGCAGTCACAATATCTCACTGACTGGGAATATGGTTGTTTTAATAGATGAAAAGGGTGTAAAGAAATTATAATATTTGCCTCTAGTCAAATAGCTAATTGATGCATTTTTAATATCTATTAGCACCTCTCCCCAGACACCCAATCTTGCTCCCTCCTCCCTCTCTCTCATCCCCCGTCTTGGTTTGCTAATGCATCCTTTATTATGCTCAATGTAGCAACAGACTAAATTTACACAATTTTAAAGAAATTGCATCAATGCAACAATCATCAACTGTTCTCCAAGTGTTCAGTATGTATGAGACTAAACTGGAAGATATTCAAGATGTTATGGGACATAGGCTTCATAGATTGTTTCTAGTACGGATAGTTATATTAATACAGGAATAAAGGGAGAAGTTCTACATAACACAATTTGTGATAAGAGTATTTTGAAAGACAAATATAATGGCCCTCAAATCATTACTACTTCCACAATAAGTACACATTAGAGATACAGTACTCAATAAGGAATGTTAAAAATAAAACAAAATATTAACTTACTTAAAAGTAAATACTATTACTATAGATCTACAACATTTTTCAACTTTTAACCAGTGGATGAGGCTAAGGATTTGTTTTTTGTTTCTTGTCTTCCTTATCACATATTCACTGTTTGGAGAAAACCATCCAGACAATCTGAAATGTGTGTTTCGGATTTCACTGGGTTGAACTATTTGTGCATTGAAATATTTAAAACAATGCATTTGACTTGAGTATTAAGTTCATTATACCAGAACAGATGCTATAAATGATAGCTAATTTATTGACTATTTGATATCCAGGAGAATAGAGGGTTTATTTGTATCGTTTCAGTAAAAAATTACAATAACCCTAGGAAATTAATGCTAATTTTATCCCCATTTTATAGATGAGGAAAGTGAGCCCTAGGAGACTGAGCAGCTTACTTAAAAATCATGCAATTGTCTATAAAGTGTAGCTGGAACTCAAACCTTGAAAGTCTAATTTCAAAGTCAATTCTGTTAATAAATATGTTCTCTTTATCAAATATATTGTCTTGCTTTTATAGAAACATGTACATATAATAAAAATAGCTGTAAATGCCAGATTAAAAATATGACCCCCAAGATGCATATAATTATATAAATTCTAAGGTATAACCAGATATTAATTTTGTCAAATAAATTTTAAAGGTGATTAACAAATTTCCAGAGTTTCTAAAAGTGAAAGAAGATGTTGAATAATGAAGTTAGTTATGATGGGCAAAATATCCCTTTCATAGGGAAGAGAGAGTCTCAAGGGCGTACTTTTCAAAAAACTCTGGATGTTACAGAGCCTTCTGAATTGTGTACAAAGGCTACATCTAAAATAAATGCTTTTAATATATGTGAATAGTCCACAGGCATATAGCCAAATGATCTTAAAAGATTAAAGGAAAAAAAACAAACATGAAGGAACCATTGGACTGTTAACTCAATTAACATTAAGCTCAACATTAAATTAAAATGAAGAGGGTGTAAAATTGGCCGCTGTGTATTTTTCAAATTGCCCACATTAGATCACATTACTTCTATAATCTTTAAAACAAACAGGGACAGAAATCAATAGCGCACACTTCCTGGCGCAATCTCACCTGCCACCACTCCCACCCCGCTTTCGAACACGTAGCTCTGCTGCCGAGACGCCTCTCTGAGCTTCCACCGCACGGACGCCTGCTGTGGCTGGCACGTTTGAGCAACAGAAAACACAATTTTGTCTTCATTTCCTACTTCACGCCCACTGCAGTGAAATCCATTGTAGGGGGTCGTGCCCCAGTCTCATGGAAGAGAGAGAGAGACCACTTAAAACAAAGCCCCTCCCACAGGCTGCCTTGCCCGGGAGATGTCTGGGGAAGGTGCCACTTGAGGCCAAGTCCAGGGAAGACATCACAGAAGTGCTGTCAGGAGAACAGCACATCTTCGCAGGGGAGGCAGGAGCCCCCGTGAGACAGGAGCCTGCCATCCCTGCAAAGCATTCCCTCGGACAAGATGGAGGCCCCACTCCTCTGATGAGATTACATGTCAAGCCAGGAAGTCACGCTCCTCCCTTTAGACGACGTCTCGCCTGCCCTGAGGCTGACGGGTCTCATGGCATTTCGCTGGGCTGGGCAGTGAGTCCACTGCCCCCTTGCTCTCTCAGAGCTAGATTTAAAATGCCACGGAGCATCCAGCGATGAGGCCTTCTGAGCTCTTCAGTTGGGTTCTAACCACACCCTTCATTGCAGTTGCGTGGATTTGGATGTCACAGGGAAACAGGATTACACCTGCTGTCAGGAAGTTTTTTTCCCCAATACCGGGATAGACTGAACCGAGGAAATGACTGTCCAATGTAAGATATTTAAAAGTGAAAATGAAGTATGAAATGCCTGCGTGAGCCTGGACAGTTTTGACATTTAGTATATCGCTCGAAGACAGTATGCCTGTTGTAAGATTGAGGAGACTAAGATTCAAAGAATGGTACAGCCACTCACAAACTGATTATTCGCAAATAACACTCTTATGCGTCAAATGTCAGGTCCCTGGAATACAGTGATAGATAAAATGCAGGCAACAAGCCCCAAAGGGGGTTAAAACTCACAGCAGGCGATCAAGGACTGAGGGGAGGTTAGGGGCCTGGAGACCCGGTGCTCTCAGAGAGAGCACAGCTCAGCAGGAGTGCCATGGAGAAGGTAGAGGCCAGGGCGTTTCAATCACACACTGGATACCAGAGAAACAGCAAACTAAACTTGGGACCCCCATGAATGACACCTGCTTGGAAAAGAGTAAAACACTTGCGTTTTCTGCAAATATTGTGAAATAGCTACACATTCTAATATCAGGGCTGCACAATGGGTTTGCACTAATCAATGGCAGGTGTATTTGAATCTCATGAGGACATTTTTCTTCCTTTGTTCAAACAGACTCAATCAAACAGACTCAATTCACCAGGTGCCAAATTTTGGGACAATGCATAGCGTTATCTCCAGAAATGTAGCATTATCTCTATGTTCATATATCTCACACATGTATATTCCATATATATGATCATTTTCTCACATATATGATATATATTTTTTCCTTTGAAAGATCTGTAAAGAAGCAATCTTTGACCAGAAGCTTCCACCTCCATCCCATAAAACAACTTAGACATGTAAAACCCACTATGTACAATAGGAAGGAAATTTAAAACTTGACTAGGCATATTAGAATGCCAGATTTGAAGAAAGTTCATAGCAAATTTATCTACATAATACAGAGGAATAGGAAGAGCAAATACTCATTGAATATTTTTGAATGTTTATAAATATTTACAGATGTCATTCCATCGAACCAATAGGAAATGTGATTAAATCCCCAAATGACATCAAAATCCACGATCCCCAGGAAAGCAGCACCCAGAGGCATAACCGAAAACATTCTGCATCTAGCGATTCTTCTTTCTTTCCTCATTTTTTCTCAACTCGAAGATCAGAAAGATGGCTCGACAATAACACTACTCACATCACAAGCACTGCGTGGTGCGCTTACATCTGTAGCCAATGAAAGTTAAATGCCCCTTGCCAAACTATGTCCAATATGTGTGCTGTTAAAAAAGAGGTTCCATTTTCAGTTTACGCACGAGTATCTCACTGTCACAAACCCTCATGAGCCCAGAGACAGAAACCCGATGTGCCACAGCGTCCTCTGTTCAGTTTGCACAGATGGCATCACCCCGTGGAGAAGCGTCTGCGCTGACCTCGGCACCCAGCCTCCCTTCCGCCGAGCCCACAGCACGCGCCGCGAGGGCGCCGGCCACGCCAACATCGCGCCCAGAAAGACCGACGCTTTTTTGTTTGTTGATGATGACCCTGAACTTCTTACCTAGAGTCCTTCGGTCCCTGGCCCTAAGTATCCCGTGAATCCTCTTTATCCTTGACCACGAACACGCCCCGTCCGCGCCCAGCTGGAAGCGCCATCGTTCTCCAGGACACACGGTGCCGAGTTCTATCTCGCGCACCGTCGTTGCCAGAGCTGCTGCCAAGATGCGATTCTGTTTCTCGGACTCTCGGGGCGCCTCCAGCAGCGCTGACTTCAGGCTGCTTCGAATCGGAGCCATTTCTACCCGGTGACTCTCGAGCGAACTTTAAATCCACCATCGAAATGAGGAAAGACATCACCAAGGCCCAGGAAAGGTGGCGGTCACTTTCGGGGACCACGATTCTGTCCCCGTTTTGTCTTCCTGCAGCGATCTGCAGAACGGAGGTCTCGGTCTGTGGACGGCGGGGGGACAGTGGGCGAGCCCAGCAGTCCGTGGGCCACGCTGGCCGCGGGCCCGGGGGCGTCGGGAGGCTGTGGCTGGCACACCCGCGGGCACGCGGGACCCAGGGCCGTCTTCTGCGTCCACGTCAAGACTCGCCTTGTGCTGCAGACCACGGGGTCCAATGTGCAAAACTGACTGTCAGCAAAATCACTCTGGTTTTTGGGGTGCGTCGCGTGCTGCCCGTGCTCAGAATCACCCCCCAGACGCGCGCCGCTTCGCCTGGCTGGTGCGCGCAGGCCCCACAGCTCCGGCGGCCAGGAACACACCCCTCTCCCGGCCGCCGATGGAAGACTCAAGCCCCAGGCTCGCGGCGCTCTCGCCAGCCTCACGCTGACCGTCTGCCAATGAAATCTCTGCCTGCCAGTCCGGGAGGCCTGCAGGGCGGTGCCCCAGCTTGCTCGCCTCAGGAAGGAGGACCCGAGAGGCTGCTCGCAAGGGAGAACCCCGCGCACGGCCCCAACACCAAACAGAGGCCAAAGCGACCTGCGCGGCTGCTTCCCGGCCAGGGAACCAAAATGTCACAGCAATTTCCAGAGGAACCAGGCGGCACTCAGGCGCAGAGAGATCGAACGGTCACACCGGCGGGCCCAGTGGGATAGCTCCCCAAAGTCTGAGCCCCGTAACAGGAATGGCAGGTTTTCATACAGTTAGTATAAGGAAACGTCCCTCCCCCAGCCATCATGAACTTTACTGTTTAGGAAGGGGCACGGTAACCACAGCTGCGACTGTGGAAACGCAGCACAGAGACTCGCCCAGCAGCTCGCCGCCCAGCAGGCAGCAGCAGCCACGCATCAGACTCAACGACTTTCGTTTCCAAGCAGCGAACTTAGCAGCTCCCTACTCCAGCATCAGCCCCTCCAGTCCCCGCCACGCTGTCACCAACGACGAGAGCTCTTTCCTCCTAGAGCGGAGCAGTGTGGTTGTTCACAGAGCACATCTTCTTCAGCCGCTCTCTGTCCTCGGCTCTGAGGTGGCTTCCATAACTGGGTTATTGTGAGTAGGGCCGCCGTGAACGCTGCAGATAACTCTTCCAGTCAGTGTTTCTGCGTTCTGCCAGTCGCAGCCCTGGACACCTGCTGGACAATCGGGCTACCAGAGAGGGAGAGCGAGGGGGAGAGCAGGGTGTGGATTGGGGCTAACGGGCGTGGGTGCAGCCTCTGGGTGCCTTGGTGGTGGGGTGGGGTGGCAATGTGCACCTAAGAGGCGTGATGCTGCACCTCTGACGCATATACGGTGCCGTAACCCGGTGTTAGCGCAATTACAAAAGAGCAGTCAGAGGAAAAAACACAGCATCACATCATGGGTCATTGTAGATAATTTCCCAGGACATTTAGTACTTACCCTGGCCTCATATTGTAGGGAAATCATCAATTATGTTAGAAATTTCAGACATACTTTTTCTAGGAAAGAGCTTTCTCATTAGCAAGGAGTACCCGACACCGATGGGAGACATGAGAGGAACATGGATGGTTTCCCATCCGTCATCCACGGCACCCTCCTCGACAACCAGTTCTCCGAGGCCATTTTATTGTAACTGAAGAGGCAGTGCTCCTTCCAAATGGCCTCATGCGCATTTGTGTGATGTTTGCCAGACACGGAAGTAGGAAGGCTACTAGGACAGCCCTATTTCAGAGTCACCGAGTCACTTACACAGCCGTTACCGTGGGCGTATCCCAACACGCAGATGCAGAAAAGCAACCAAATAAATATGGTGGCCAAGCTCTATTCAAGACAGTGGCTGCAGCAGGGAGCACGGTCCCTGGGCAACTACACAAACAACACTCTAAAACGACTCTATGCTACCTGTGTGTAAGGCAGCCACGCCTCTGGTAAGTATAATAAGGTAACAAAATCAGGCTGTGCTCGGCTGTTGATGGGGCGCGAGCCCTCCAAGTATGCCTTCCCAGGTCACCCCCTCACACCCTGGACATCCACACGCCTCTACGCTGTTGGCCTGGCTTTTGGATCAAGAGTGAGAAGGCGAGTACTTGAGGCTGATGCATTTTTAAGAACGGCAACTCTGAGATACCTCTTGGCAGAAACTGTAGCTGATGCCAAGGTGATTAGCATATGTTGTAGCTGCAGGCAGCCTTGTGCTGATTTCCCTGATGAACTGTGGACCTCAGAAGGGTTTTGCTGACCTTGTGTGCAATGTGCTTTTCCAGAATTCCCTCTTGGAAAGGCACGAGATCTATTTAAGTCACAGCGGCAGCTGTCTTTTGCTTACTGGTGAACTTGGCTGGCAGGAGCACCTGGTCACAGTCACACCAATATTATTTTGGATGGGAAGAGATGATACCAGGCTTGCGAAGAGATAGGTAAGCTGAAACTGTAAATTAGTAAGTTGAACTTTAAAAAAATGCCTGCCAATCGCTCACCCAGTCACTGCAGATTTGTTCAAAACAGTCACCCGAACACCCAACAGTCCTGCTGCTCCTGCAGACAGAGACTGTCTTGCAACACTGCATTTTATTGGCAAACCTTCTTAGAGATTTGAATGAATTGCCTTTATTCGCATATTTCTTCAATCATTACCACCATTAAGCCCACCACTATGCATTAGCACTGTTTGAGAATCGCAAGTAGCTGCACCAGTAGTATTATAATCATGGAATTTTAGATTATTTCCATAAAAGGTCAGTTTGAAAGTCTCTCTGAGGACATTTCAACTATAGCTTAAATATGCCATTTCCATCTGTTAAAATCAAGTCGCCCCGAGGGGCACACTAGGTAAATCTCCAGCATCCATTGATAGACTGTGCTTGGGGTCCAGGATGAGATGACAGGAGGGGCCTCCCTGGGGTGCAGGGGTCAGTCTCAGCACTGTGAAGCTGTCACTAGCCACTGCAGCGCGAGTTCAATCCCCGGCCAGGGAGCTTCCCACAGGGCGCAGCAGACCTCTCCTGTCTCCCTGCTGCTCCCCTCAGCAGTGTATCTCAGTAGATCTGCCTGTTCTGCTCCCCACTCTGTCTCTGGGGAATCCTCTCACCACTCCACACCTTTGGCCTACACCCCAGCTTGTATGCATAAATAAATAAATCTTGAAAAAAAAAAAGAGAGAGATGACAGGAGACATAACGAAAAATTCAGTTTGACATTTATATTATTTTGTGGGAGAAAAACCTACCCCAAAAATTTCATCCAAAGCAAAACACACGTGGAAATATATGTCCTGAGGTCTGAGGCAAAGGGAAAGCTGAAATGCAAATTTTATTTTGAATAAACTGAGATATCTTCCACTCACTCACATGGTCATTTTGCAAGTGCTGATGAGGTCCCTAAGAGGCACTAGATTGCATGCAGGTGTAGACTTTTGACAAAATATGAATCACAAGAAAAAGAGGTCATGTGATAGGAGATGAATGAATCCCAGTGTACTTTGCAAAGTAGTTGAGGGGCTGTTCAGGCAGTGACTCTGTACTCGAAGAAGCTTAGAGTGAGGATAAATGCAGAGCTGGAAGCCAGAGACAGTGCTCAGGATTCCATGCAGCCAGAGAGAGTGGATGGAAACACAAATCCTGTGGGAAGGAGCAGAAAAGAATCACTACTACATGTTTTCTGAAGTCCAGTGCAGATTGAATTCAGAGATGAGATCCGCAGTAACTAACAGCAGAGATCTTTGGTTCTATTAACTAGGAATGCAGGGAGAAATCTTACTCGGGAACTGAGGATAATAAAAAGGATAGATGATGCAATTTTTATAAAAGAGAGTAAGGAGAGAAGTAACTGCAAAAATGAAAACTTGATATGTGACAGGGGATGACATCCGAGACCAGTAGAGGAAATACTTAATATTTAATATATATGGAAAAATGAAATCATGTATCACTTTTTTTTGTTTAACTCATGCCCCACAAAAAAGAATTCCAGGAAATTTAATACATATATCTAAAATGAAACTGTATAGCTTTTCCAAAAATATAAAAGAATATCTGTATGTTGTCGTGGTCGATAAGGATTTATTAAACTAGAGAACAGAAATGCAAGCCATAAACAGAGATTGCATAAGAAAGTCTAGTTCGGGGCCTTCCCGGTGGCGCAATGGGTTGAGTGCAGCGCTGTGGATCTGTCGGCTGCAGCGTGAGTTCGATCCCCAGCTGGGGAGCTTCCCACAGGGCGCAGCAGACCTCTCCTGCCTCCCCGCTGCTACCCTCAGCAGTGTGTTTCAGTGGATCTGCCTGTTCTGCTCCTTGCTCTGTCTCTGGTGAATCCTCTCACCACCCCACACCTCTGGCCCGTACCCCAGTTTTTATGCAAAAATAAATAAATTAAAAAAAAAGTCTAGTTCATTTGAAAAATATCATTAATTCTAATAGTTTTCACTCAGTTGTGGCTGTTTGGCGATAAATTAGTAAAAAAAAAAAAAAAAAAAACACCCAATTTTCCTTCATAAAGTATAGCTAATAAAATGGTTACTATTAGAAGGGATTATGTAAATGGTTCTTACACGAAGGTGCATGCACAGCTTACACTATTATTTGCCACTCACTCACTCCCTGAGAGGTGATAGGCATGGATCTCACCCAAAGGGTGGGAATGAGGAAGAGGGTGAATGGAGAGACAGTTAAAATTTTGGCAAGTCCCACATGGCATTGATTGACCTCTGGCCATCTGCTGGTGGTGTGCTAGGCTAGTAGTTCCCCTATAGTCCGTTAGCTGCTGACAGTTAGATGTTGTCAGAGTGCAGTAAAAATCTGCAAATGTCACAATACCAAAACAAAACACCTATTCGATGTGTGTCTTCCATGTCTCTGCCAGCACTAGTCCGGTAAATTTTCCTAAATATTCCTTTTTATGAGTTCCCACTTATAATGGGTACCATTTCCTTTTCCCAGAAACCTCATTATTTAACTAAATCAGTCAACTTATCCTCCATCTCGAAAACTCTCCTGGACTCTACCTCTTCAAACTGCCCAAATGATAACCACCAAATTGACAGATGCATTCTCAGATGCTATTATAGAAATAAATTGCTTTTCTTAGCTATGCCTTTGTGTTCTATTCTCTTCAGGGTGATGAAAGGATTATCTGAAAGTTTTGATTTATATTTCTTTGTGTTCGGTGGTAGAATTAGAAGCAGGAATAAAAATAATGTTGTTCCAATAGTGTTTAAATCTTAATGCACCAATTTATTAATAGTGTTAAATCTTAATACACTGATTTATTTATTAATAGTGTTAAATCTTTTTTTTTTTTTTAAGATTTATTCATACAAGCTGGGGCACAGGCCAGAGGCGTGGGGCGGCGAGAGGGCTCACCAGAGACAGAGCAGGGAGCAGAACAGGCAGATCAGAAATACACAGCAGCGGGCGAGGCAGGATAGGTCCGCCGCATAGCAGGATAGGTCCGCCGCACCGTGTGGGATTCTCCCCGGCTGGGCGCCGAACCTGCATCGCGCGCTGCTGACAGCTCCACAGCGCAGCGCTCAACCTCTGCGCCACCAGGGAGGCCCAATAGTGTTAAATCTTAATCCACCAATATGTTTATGCCAGTACTCCCTGACTGACTCAGGAATCAATGCTGTGCAGTTTGTAAAAGGAAACCGGACACAGTTATTTCTGGGTGCAAATGTGGCAGGCTCTCTAGCTGACGCTTTGGCAGAAAACATCCAATATTTGGCTTGGTAACCCTGACTTGCTTTGCTACACCCACTGCCCTCCAATGCTCTATATTTGGCTGTAAATGGCAATGTTTCATCTTCCTTGTGGCTGCCGAATACACCGTCTTCTTGAGCCAGCCCTATGGGTCGACTAGGGCTGTTTCTCTGTCCCTGCTACTGGAACAATCTTCCACAAACCTTGTAGAGTAGATGATGCTTTGAGTTGACGGTTTCAGGTTCTTTGGGTGTATGCTCAAAGGCAGGAATGCTGGACTGTACAGAAGGTGTTTTCTGTAGATCTCTGCAACATTTTTGTGATATATTGGTGCATTCCTGAAGGAAGATAAACTTTTCCCTCAACGGACATGCTCAGAGTCTCCTTCCTGGTGTGGGTTCCCAACCCTTTTTAAAGGGCATCAGAATCCCTTCACATCCGCTCCGATGTCCTCTGCTCCCCACTGGGACCCAAAGTCCTGCCTCAGTGAGAGCCTCTGACATTTAAACTAATTCAAATGAGAACTACCTCCTCTTCATTTGGAAGTCAATGGATTTTAAAGGTCTAGCAACAGTCAGCAGGAGAAATACAAATTCCGGACAGCGTGACTTAGATGTGGGTGAGGGCGAAACCAAACAGTCAGGTGAAGTCAGACATAAGAACCAGCCCTTGAAAGCTGGTCACGGAACTGAGGTATCCAGAGGGGGAGTGGTGAGAGCAAAGTGGGGAGAGGCCCCTGAGGCCAAAGACTGGGCGCGTTGGTGGTGGGTGAGCTACCGAGACTGCGCACGAAATAGTGGTAACTACCTCAAGCGACAGGACTTCCATCAAATTTTATCAAACACAGCAGCAGTAAGAGACTCTTCAGAATGTGGTACACGCCATTGTCAGAAACCTATTCTTAAAATATTTATTTTTAACTGTATTTTTTAAATGGTGGTGATGTCTGTTTGCAGCTCTGTATGTGATTGAGGGGTGCGGGCTCACCCCTCTCCGAGAGCCTCGCTCACTGGACACCTCCCTTTCTCTGCTCCCCATTCCTCTCCCCCACGAACTGTGCCCTCAATTCTGCAGTCAGATTCCGAGGTTTGATTTTTGTTTCACCTTTTCTGTTCCCTTGTTTTGTTTCTTTATATTCCACACGAATGAAATCACCTTCCTTTGCCTTTCGCCTGCTGACTTACCTCCCTCAGCATCATTCACTCTAGCGCCATCCACGCCGTCACAAAGAGCAAGATTTCGTGTTTGTCTTCTAGCTGAGTGGACTTCCCCCGCGTGCACAGACCACGGCTGCTGAACTGCTCCCCTGTCCTGGGCACTGGCTGACTAAAGCACTGTCACGTGTGACATGGCTGCTGTAAGCAGAGCCACAGTGAACACGGGCGTGGAGACAGCAGTTATAATTAGTGCTTCTTTATCCTTTGGTCAGAAACCCAGGAGTGGACAGCTGCATGGCGGGTCCTCAAACTGCTGAACATGGAGCTTCCGTACGACCCGGCAATCCCACTTTTGGGAATCTACCCAAAGGACACAAAAACACTAATCCGAAAGGATACATGCACCCGTATGTTCATTGCGGCACTGTTCACAATAGCAAAGGTATGGACGCAACCCAGATGTCCAAAAATAGATGATTGGATCCAGAAGATGTGGTCCATATACACAATGGAATACTATTCAGCATTCAAAGAAGATAAACACATGCAATTTGCAGCGACATGGATGGAATTAGAGAGGATCAGACTCAGCGAAACAAGCCAGAAAGAAAGACAAAAATATCGAATGGTTTCACTTATAACAGGACTATAAGGAAACCAAATAGGAGAGAGACACTAGGGTGGTTGAGGGGAGGGGAGGGTAAGGGCACAAAATGGAGTAGAAAAGGCCACAAGGGACCACGGAGATGGATCACGGGTGAACTGGTGGTGGGCTACCCAAGGGGAATACAAAATGTAAAAGACATAAATAACAATAAAATATATACATTAAAAAAACAACAGCAACAATGTAACAGAAAAAAAAAAAAAGAAACCCAGGAGTGAAATGTCTGAATCCTATTAAAGTCTTGGAGAAACTTCCATCCCAAGAAACCTGTTCTTAAACTTTGCTGATAATCGTACGACGCGGGTGCAGACGTCCAGTGGAAGACGTCAGCCGCTCCGGGGCACCAAGCAAACACTCAGATCATCAGGCCCCAGTTCCTGAAGGCGCAGCGTGTTGCTCAGGGGAGACCAACCGCCGTGACACACCGCTCTGACTACAGCAAGTGCTTCTGATTCCCGGCAAGCAGAAATTGAGCCCAATCCTTTCCCAAAACCAGACCACACAAGGTCAGATCCAATTACTCCATCACAAGGCACTCTCGCCCTGGACGCCTTGTCTGTGAGTCAGTGCTTCTGGAAAGGTCTGCAGCTCCCTACTGAATTAAGAATATGTTCCCTTTATCCATGCAACAATCTCTGTCTTAGCTGTGAGAAGGGACAACTATTTTTTGCTAGTAAAACTCAGATGCACACTTCTAAAAGTCTTTCCAGAAAGGACCTGCCTCAGATAGCGCTGCAGAAGCCTCTCTCAGGCATCCACTCTGCAGGTCTGATGTGTCCCAAGTATAACCTCCGCACGAGGCTGTAGACAGCTCTCCCGTGGGAGACAGACGTGCGGTAAAATCGCATCTTATGGTTCCTCATTTGACATGCAACCTTATCCCAACACCTTCAACTGACGCTAACATAATGACCCTAAATAGACCAGAAAAAGAGCTTCTCTCTCCACCACATATTCCCAGGTGTTACTCCCCCGACACCTCAGTCCAAGGTGTTAATAAATTATAACAAGGTCGAACCAAGCTCTAATTTGCTGGTGACCCCTTTAAATATTCTGCAGCCTACTGATTCAATGAAGAATTTAACTACAATTTACCTCTCAGATGCTATGTTGTAAGGCTAGGTTAATGGGGAAGGGGTAGCGTAAGGCATTTAATATTTTTAGCATACGCTCTATTCTTTGGGTCCGGCTCCAGGAGGACTTCCCTCCCTGGCAGCGAAGACGTTTCTCATAGGTTTGTGAAGATGGATAACCGGAGCCCTATGGATCCTTGAATTTCTCTGAGATGAGCAGAGGGCAGCGTGCCTCCTCATGGAACAAGTCAGAGTTTTCTGCCTACTGAGTGTTCTAGGATGGGTTCTGTACGACTGGATGTTAAGGATGATTCATTTATACGGCTTCCTCCAATACTGTATCTCTTGGAAGCCTCAGAAAGTCTGTGGCCAGCTACCTCAGAGGTTTGAGCCCACCCAGAGTTTGACTAGAGTCACACATCTTGACTTTGGATGCTGACAGTAAGATTTCTGTCTCCTCAGGGGGCCTCCCTGGTGGTGCAGGGGTTAAATTTCAGCACCACGAAGCTGTTGCAGCCACTGCAGCACAAGTTCAATCCCCGGCCAGGGAGATTCCCACAGGGCACAGCAGACCTCTCCTGTCTCCCTGCTGCTCCCCTCAGCAGTGGATTTCAGTGGATCCAACTGTTCTGCTCCCCACTCTGTCTCTGAGGGGGGGGTCTTCTCACCCCCCGCACCTCTGGCCTACACCCCAGTTCTTGTGTGCAAAAATAAATAAATCTTTAAAAAAAAAGAAACGAATCACGACTGGACTATTTTGTACTGGCAGGAATGTGGTGATGCTCTGACTGAGGCTAACGTTGAGAACATGTGAACTGAGATTTGTCACTTTCTCAAACAGCCAAGATCCTTTCTTCCTCACAAATAATATGCATTTTCAGACCTGATCTTAAACAAATTGACAATTACACAAAATGTAAGAAATATAATTAGATTTCAGACTATGTAGAAAGGTTTCAAAAGAGACTGAAATAAAAGATAACGTGCAAGATTCTCAAATGTTTTTCAACTAAACTATTATTATAAAACACATGAACATTTTATCTTACATACTACTAAGTTTGCCAACAGTGTAGATATATATAATCCACAGGTGTCATTTTTTTCTTATATAAATCACCAAATCCCCATCTTATTTTGAAATATATTAAATTTAAAACAAGTACAACATAAGTATATGTGAAGGGAGATTGTGGTTCACTTATTAATTTAGGAAATGTCTCTAAGTGTCATTTAAATAATCATATTGAAATGGATCTTAATGCCTAAGGCACTTATCAAAAAACATATCAATAAAAATGCATGAAATTTGAAAAACTCCACCAAAAAAAAATGCTCTCAGTGCACTCTGGGGATATACATCAGTTTCTAATTTTAATTATCTGCAGATATTATTGAAAAGGCATAAAGTAATACTAATTGACAAATCTTCCTATACAGTAACAACATCTGCCCACAGAAGCCAGTACAGGAACCTCAAATTCCTAATAAATGCTAAGAGGAACCCTGGTTTGGGCCGACTCGGTGTGATATCACCCTTGTAGGCTGTTACTTTTGTTTGATTTTTTTTCAAGTTGGGCATCGGGCGAGGTTTTCAATCATAAACACTAGTCAGACCAGACATGAACTCTAAATTTTTTTCCACTAAATACACTTAAAAGCTGGAATTTTTCTCCTGTACACCAAACATTGGTAAATGATTTTCTTGATAAAACTGTAACTATGAGAACAATTTTAATGTGATGAAAATGACAGGAGAAACACTCCTCCTCCTTTAATTTTCTTCAGGCAACTTCTTGAGCTATCAAATGTCAAAATAAATATTCATGGAAAATCCAAGGCTTTAAAAGATGAAGCAGACCCTATCTTTTGTCCCCTGCAGCTGAGATTTTAACATTGCTCTCAAAAATAACTTACAGTCTTTACTTAGTGCTTCCTTTCTCCATTTCCTGCAGATTTCCTGAAATTCATCTATGCCACTGAATGAAAAGAACCACTGAAGGAAAAGAACCAGACAACTGCATGGATTCTGGTTCCGACCCGATGCCAAGGCAGAGGCAAAACTGGAAAAGTGTCACCGTTCCACGTACCGCGGACACCATCGAGCTGGGACTTCTGTGATTCCCTGCCCGCTGGGGCCTTTCTCATCACCAGCTCCCCTTGCATCTCACACTTCATCCCTGGGGAAATTTTCTATTCTCTCCCTTCTTCCTTTTTCATAGAAAGCTATTTTTAAACTTCCGACTTTTCCCTGAATTCCACACCATTAGTTGCTGTGCCCAATTGCCCAATTACAAACTTTCTCCTCCGGGAAAAGATACTTTATTTTCAGACCTGAGGTCATGATTCCTCCAAGTATGGTCCTTCTCATATGACAATAGCACTTAGTCCTGTGACTAATTAGAGTCTGCTGAGGAAAGTAAGATGCTGATGAAATCGGATGTCTCTGTGTATTCAATTCTACAATTTCTTACAATCTGTGTCGACTTGACAATGGTCTGTTTGGATTTTTTTTTAAAGATTTATTTATTTATGCACACAAGAGCTGGGGTGTAGGCCAGAGGTGCGGAGGTGGGGGTGGGGTGGTGGTGAGAGGATTCCCCAGAGACAGAGTGGGGAGCAGAACAGGCGGATCTACTGAAGCACACTGCTAAGGGGAGCAGCGGGGAGACAGGAGGGGTCTGCTGTGCCCTGTGGGAAGCTCCCTGGCTGGGGATCGAACTCGTGCTGCAGGGGCTGCAGACAGCTTCATAGGCTGAGACTTTACCCCTGAGCCACCAGGGAGGCCCTGTTTGGATGTTGTTTTAAAAGCTGAGCTCAGCGGCTGCCTTGGAGAAGACTCTGTGTGCACAGCTAAGATGGGACTATGTGTTTGCCGCTCTCTGGGTGTTTCTCAACTACACACACATTCTAGACTTTCAGCAAGCCTTGGTGTGAGGGATGTATTATGCTCTGTTTACAGATAAGAAAATGGGCTCTGAAAGCTGAAGAAGTTTATTCATGATCCTCTAGATAGCAATTCTTGCACAGAAATTAAGATCCATAAATCCCCGTTCTTGTTAGTATCTTCTAGTATGGAAACAATTACAAGTATCACCAAGGAGAAGATGAGGGGATACGGAAACACAGTAGTTGGGACTGTTGCCTTAACGGAGAAAAGGCACATTCTGCCTATGCTCTCAACCACAAACACACCTGAAGGGTCGTCCTGGGTGTTATCTCCTCGTAATCCAGACACGACTGAGTGATGCTCACAGAGTCACAGCCACAGCTTCTAACTGTGCCAGAGGGCGCCGGCCAGCAGCAGCTAACCCCACTTTACTAGACCCCTCAGAGGCAAATAAAGCGATTTGATGACTTTACGCCACCGGAAATATGATTTTTGCCGGGAAAGGAACCAGGTGCTGGCTGAGGCTTCTGGCTCTTCCTCCAGCATCACGGTCAGTGCTAGGCAGGCTGCTGGATGTCGGGGACCTCACTGTCTGCCTGTAGCCAGGTCTCCAGCGTAGGGGGTCTTGGGGTTTCAAAGGAGAAGGTGCCGCTCCTCTGCCCCATCACTGCAGAATCTACTCAGGAGATTAAGCAGGGAGGTCTGTGAATACGGAAGATTCACAAATATTCAAGACGACAAATCACACACCTTCAGGAAGTAATTTTAAAACTCTTTCCTTGTCTAAGAAAGATGTCCGACTGGAGAAGTGAATTCCCAGTGTGATTTAGCTCCCCGAGGAGGGAGCGCATCCTGGGTCAGAAATCGATGCTGCTGTGGGTGGTGATTTTTGCCTTCGCTGGGCTCACCTCCGCCTGGGCCGCAATATTGATTCCATTGAAATGAATAATTTCAGTAAATATCTGATGCGTGTTGTGAAAATTCCTCTCCTGAATATTATTGAGAGATAAAGACGGATGGCACAGCGCTTACAAGGACCGCGATATAAAATGTATCCAGCACGGGATATAATTTTAGTATTTGTATGCAGCAAATATAGTAAAAGTCACAAAAGCAGGGCCGTTATTGTTAAAAGTGGGTATCATTGGAATTCTAAAGGGAATTCTAAAGAAGCCGTGTCGGTGGCAAGTTTGAAGGGCCAGTAGTTATCTCAGGGTGATAAGAACGCTGCTTTGGGGTACGGCGCAGCGGCCTGGCCGCGGCTGGGTAGCGATGGCTTTGGCTGGGCGTGGCCGCTACTCTTCGTAGCACTTGGGTTTCCCAAGGACTGGGGTGCCACCGTGTAAGGTGGTCCTCAGGGGTCACAGCCGAGTTTCTGTATCGGCGCCGCCAGGACGGGGCTGCTCACGTGATTCACCAACCACGGATGTTTGGGGGTGCCGAGTCCTGCACGGTATCAGCCGGCGCTTGCAGGGGAGGGGGCAGGAACTCAGTCAGTCCTGAGTACACAAAGAAATCCCAGCCACGGCTCTGGACCCCGAGCTGGGGCGCAGAGGAGCACCCCATGAGCTGCGTGGGTGGCCCCGCGATGCAGGGCAG
Organism: Scalopus aquaticus; assembly: GCA_004024925.1. Taxonomy (NCBI): domain Eukaryota; kingdom Metazoa; phylum Chordata; class Mammalia; order Eulipotyphla; family Talpidae; genus Scalopus; species Scalopus aquaticus. Next base: position 70,282 of record PVIJ01004278.1, read on the forward strand.
ACGCGCGCTGGGGCCAGGGCGCACTAAGCGCACCTCCCGCGGCGCGCCCCGCTGGCTGTACAGAAACTCTAACCCTAACTGCACAGCCGGCCTGTGTTCGGCGAATACTCCAGTCAATTATGGAAAGTGGGGGACCGGGAACCTCTGAACTTGTAGTCAGCTCGTCAGAAGTCCGGGACACTCGGGTTTGTGGCAGGAGCCCTGAGTGCGCGCAGTCCACGGGGAGATGCGCCCCGCGCTGGTGAAGCCGAGACTTCTGGAGCGCCGGCTCCGGGGGCGGGGTGAGAGGACTGGGCCTGCGGACCCACACGGTCAGCGCGCGGGGCTCTGATTTTTTAATTATTAAATTTATTTATTTATAGATTTATAGATATATTACATCATTGTTCATTTGTTTTACACTGTTTTGTTTTCTCAGGTGTAGACCCCAAATAATTTTTCACTAGTTAATGGGAAACATGATGGTTAAGGAGCAAAGGAGAAAGGGTCCTGAATTAGGAATATCCATGTCTCACGCTGGACTGGGAAAGAGAAGGGAGCAGATTCTCACCAGTCACCGGAGAACACAGGAAGGAAAGCCCTGGCCGCAGGGAAGAAAGGAGAAGTCATCTGACCTTGATATTGGCATAGGCATTAAGTCAATAGTAGTCAAAGGAGATCCAAGACTTTAGGGAGTGAAACCCCATATAGGAATAGGAGCGACAGGAATAGAAACTCCTAGACTCAGAGAGCTGTATGGTTTGATTTAGGGCTTATTATTTCTTTTAAAATAAAGTAACCAGAATTTAAAGAGTACAAATATTTTATACTATTCCAGATGATCATAACACAGAGAGGATATGGTTCGAGAAACACTTATTGAGACCAATCTCTCAAGTCTTTGGGGGAATATTTATATCAATATTTACTTAAAGTAAATAATATACTAGTATAACATTACCTAGAATATTGCTTACATCATTTGCATTCTAACCTCCTTTCCTCAATGGAATTATAAATTCTTGCTTCTGTAACAATTCAGGTGTAAGCATTGATGGAGAGCACTGAGTAAAGCACCCAGTAATCATGGCGCTTGCATTTCTGAGTCATGTAATTTTAATGCTAGTTCACTGATATCACTGGTCAACAAATTTTTACAAAGTCATGTTACTGAAATAAAATGAGTCATTTCCTATCAATTTGTATGTGCTCAACACGAATATGACAGTCGAATTCTAATTTTGGCTCTAGTTTATTTTTTGTAATCTGTAATCAATTGATGTTTACATCACGAAATGCATGCCAATAGTAATAGGCCTACGGTTAATACCTCTAAAAAATCAAGTCATGGACTACTTCTTAGATTTCTTCGCTTGTCTCTTGTACAGCTGTGCAGGAAGAGAACAGATGGAAGACGGTTTCCATTGTGCAAAAGCACAGCCTTAAGAACTCAGTTTTGAAGAGTCTAGAAATAGTCTCCACTCTTGCGGGTCATGAGTGATTCCTAAGGCATTCATGAGGCCCTCAATATCGGAACAGAATCCCAGAGTACTTTCCTTTCTGAGGAAAGGCTCCAACTGCTGGTGGCACTTTCAAGATAAATTGTGGCATCTTCTTCTAGAAGATTCCATTGTTGGAGTCTTGATCCTAGCAATTCTGCCTTGTTCTCGGATAAGTCCAAATCATGAGCCAGGTCATTTAGTTCTTACTGTGTTAGTCTGTGTGGGGTTGATGATGCACCACAGTGAAAATCTGGATCGCTGCATGCTGATGGAACGGGAGAAGAACAGGTCGGCTCACCCTTGTCCTCATCAGATGAATCAAGAGAATATTCTGCTGGAGGTTCTGGAGTAGGAAGTCCCTCACCATGTGGAACTGGTCTCAGTGCAGACGAATGTTGGGGTAGACTATTCTCGACTTCTTTTGCTTCGTTATTCTGCCGGAAAGAGGAGGAACCAAGCAGAAGGAACAGTCTTTTATGTGGTTGCTTGGCTCTCTCCACACCGTGGGGACTGCAAACGGCATTGATGGTCTTTTGCCATTGAACCGCTGTGAAAGCTGTGTTCTCCATGGAGCACAGCATATACGTGGGGCCTGAGGCTTTTCTTGGTCACCAACCTTGCATCTTCTTCACTTGAGAAGTGATACTTTTCTTCTGGTTGGCAAATGTCACTCCCCCACAATTAAAGCAGAAATTGTCCATGCTGTTTACATACTTTCGAGGCATTACTGCTCTATATTGTGCCTAAATGGATAAAATAATCACAGTTCTATGGAACAGTAGCTTAAACTGTCTCACACAAAGTCTGAAATAATTTCAAAGCTCAACCTTTCCGACAGGGCTTTATCTAGTGCACTGCTGACGTCAGCTTACTTCAGCAGCTGCCTGGCAGTAGTGTTGCATTGCATCAGAAAATGATTCCATCAACTCTGGATGATGTGTGCATGATGGTATTATGCAATGTGATGCAATATGACATCATTCCAGGCTGATTTAGGATGTTGCTGCTGTAGTACTGGATAAATTTACATGGTGAAATATATAAAATGAATTCTATGAAATATCTTCAAAACGAAAGCTAATAAAAAATTTTTCAGGGTTATATCCATGTTCAGCACACCAAGATACTACAGATTAGCGTCTTTTTAAGTCAGTAACGATCTCACTGTTGACCAGTGTAATTAGAGGGGAAAGAGGATGAATGGCTGAAAACTGAAGTGGAAATCATGCCATGTGCAGCTCAAATAAATCTGACATTTAAGTCTAATGAATCGTGATTCTCTTGTACACGCTGCTATAGTGACACCATCACATCCTGGGCAATCTCCTTAGACATGAGACCATCAAAGTTAATTTACTTCTTGGAAAATGTTGCACCACTAATCATGGAGGGACATCCTGAACTCAGTGAAGAACAACTGTGTTTTTTCTTCTAAAATTGACACAGTACAATATTTACAATGTATTTAAAATGTCTCTCCTCATTTACCCAGAACTGGGAGAACAGCCTCCACACCTACCACTGAACAGGAAGGCAAGCAAATTATCCCACAGAAAGAGATGAGATGGAATACCTCCCTACCGTGGAGCAAGAGTGCACTCCATACCAGGAACCCCAAATCCAGTTTGTGAGCTGGGTGAAAGGAATAAAGTCATTTTCAGACTTGAAAGGTGACTTAAAGCAGCCCAAGTAGCTGACAAGGGGCAGCACCAGTACTTCTGAAGCAGACATGAAAGGCCCGATCGCATGCATTGCACATGTTTATATTCCAGCTTGTAGGAAATAAAAATGTCTTGTGAAAAATACACAATCCTTGGGCCTCCCTGGTGGCGCAACGGGTTAAGCGCAGCACTGTGGAGCTGTCGGCAGCTGTGGCCTGAGTTCGATGCCCGGCCGGGGAGATTCCCACATGGCGCAGCAGACCTCTCCTGTCTCCCCGCTGCTCCCCTCAGCAGTGTACTTCAGTCAATCTGCCTGTTCTGCTCCCCACTCTGCCTATGGGGAGCCCTCTCTCCACCCCATATCTCTGGCCTGCACCCCAGCTTGTATGCAAAAATAAAATCTTTTAAAAAAATACACAATCCCTGAATCATTTATTTAAAAGAGTAAAATCACTCAATGTTTTTCATAGAGTGGCAGATTGATGGTTAGTTGGTCATTTTTAAAGGATTCAGAATTCTTCTGTCCTTGTCCCTTTAAGGACATACACACCGGACTTTCTGAATTCTACCGGAAATTAGCCTTCCATGAATCACCCTTCACGGTAGAGTTTTGAATATAAGCTTTCATCACTGTTTTTATCATGTATCTCTGAAATCTCAGATCCTGCCAACAAGAACCAATTCACTTGAAGCAAATTCACGTCAGAACATTCGCTGGCTTCTGCCACTTCTTCTACTTCTCCCACTTCAAGATGTAGCGTGAGCAACACCCTCCCTCCAAAGACAGAAACAAAAAAAGAAAGGAAGAAAAAAAAAAAATACGGTTTCCATTTGTTCCCCAGTCTGCCCCTCTCTCTTAAAGAGCAAAGAGCTGAGCAGAGCGAGACAGACAGAAGAGTCCCAGGGAGACCCACTGGGGGAGATTCTACACTTCGTAGAACAGACTTTAAGGAGAAAGATAATATTAGATGTACTTATCTATATATTATCCCCCAAATACTTGTCATTCCAGGGGTTGTTTTAACATATGCCCATGAATATTTCCATCTCTCTCCTAGAAAGCAGATTTTCCTTTCCCTCTCCCTGAATGCGGGTTGGACTGAGTGACTCTGTTAGTGACACACAATATCAAACGGGTGTGACAGTCACTTTCCAGTGGAGAAGTCGGCAGAAACTGCCTTCAAATGGCCAACATTAAAGTCCCCAGTGGTGCGTCATGCAGACATCATGGGCTCCTGACGAGGGCTTCCCCCACAAAACCCAGACACCCCGTCCAGTCACCAGAAGACGCCAGCAAATGTACACTCAGGGCATTCCACCAGATGTGTAACCAGGGCTGTCCAAGTGTTTGAAGATCAGGAAGAAGTCGCCTTAGAGACAGCCAGTCAGGAGAGTGACGGGCGCCAGGATTAAATGTGATGTGGTCTCCTCCCAGGCCCTGGAGCAGGAGGGGACAGCCGAGGGGACCTGGAAGCTCGGGTCACATCCTAACACAGGTAACTGCGACAATGTCCATGTCTTCATTTTGAGGCATGAACTACGATTATTTCAGATAACTTCAGTGAAAGCTAGAGGAAGAACACATGCAAATTTTCTCTACTTTCTTAGGGAAATCTAAAACTGTATCAAATAAAATATTTTGAAATGTCTACCTTTTTTTCCACTGGGCTGTCTAGACTTCAAGGAAAATATGAAATAAAATTGTAGTAGCATGCCACAGGAGACTTCCTCCCAACTCTGGGGGATCATTAATTCCATTTCACCAGTGATTCTAAGTTCTAAATTCTGCTGTGATGAGTTTTTTCAGATGTTTAATAGCTTAAAAAAGTCCCTTTCTGTCCTCGGTGCTTAAGATTTCTTTTTATGAATCATTGTTCAGTGTTGCCAAATAATTTTTTCTATCATGATGAAAAAAAATCACCTATTTTGCTTTTGTCTACTGTGTAGTAAAAAGATTTTACCATTAGTCCACTGTACAGGAAATAATTCAATATGGTTCTGAGCAACAATTAATATTATTAGAGGCCTAATTCAATTGCTATTGCTCAAACGCTCTGAGTCCACTTGTGATGGACACGGGCCTCCAGTGTCCTCCTTGAGTTATAATTGCCTCGTTCACATCTGATCTGGGGCCCAGCCCTCTCATCCATCGCAGGGGAGCAGCGGCAAAGAAGATGGGTGCTTTTCTCTTCCCATAATAATGTACCCTCAAGGCCGGCCCATATTTGGCGGAGGGGATAAACTCAGTGGTGTGTAAGAGGACGCTTTCCCACCTGGCAGTCTACCTGTGTGCACTTAGCACATCTGTCCTGAACAGTCATCTGCGACTTCTCGAGTTTCCATGTGTTTGCTCTTCCTGACATCTTCAATTCACCCTTAAAATTGAATGAAGGGCAGAATTTTCTAGTTTATAAAAAACAGCTTTGAAGGAATTTTTTCTAACTCACAGATTTGTGGGGTTATACTGTAGAATCAACATCTCCCTTCCATAGTTGAACACAAAAAAGTTAGTAGATTCTCTCTTTCTCCATATATGTGAGAGGGACAGTATTGGAGGACTCCAGCTACACACACACACACACACACACACACACACACACACACACACACAACATAAATACACAGTTTCAGTCTTAGATACATTGTTAGAAGTTTAAGATTCAAAAGACTGAATGGAGTGGAGTTGCTTTGTCTCCAAGATTTTAACTAGATGCTTGGCCCATTAATTTTGGTATTTTTAGCACTTACTAAGATTTAGCTTGCATGTGGTAGGCAAAACAATGGTCTCACAAACAAGCCCAATTGTAATTCCCAGAGTTTGAGAATATATTGATGCTACTTCGCAGAAGAACTAAAGTTGCCAGACAGATGGATTTACTGTCGGGAGATTAGTCTGGATTACCCAGGTGCACCTGGCTTAATTACAAGGGTGCCTGCAAATGGAGAGGCAGGTAGGGGGGTGGCTAGGAGCCAGAGAAAGAAAGAATCAGTGAAGATTGTCAGAGGAAAGTGATGTCAGGAAGACTGAACTGTTAACCATTCTAGACTTCTGGTCTACAGAACTAGAATACAGCAAATAACACAGATGATAAACTCATGTCAATTTGAACCACCAAGTTTGTGGTAATTTGCTTAACCAATGCCAGTGTTATTCACTCTTCCCCAGTTTTTGAATTAACAATACCCTCATCCTTGCACCTACTCCTGTATCACGAATAGCACAGCTCTTCCGTTAGTTGAAGAAAAAGGGAACATGGAAAGTAGAAAGTAATGAATGACAGAAGATGGGTAGCATCAGAAATCTAACATGAATACTTAATATATTATCCAGCAATTTATATAAATTATTTGATTTAGTTCCTCAGCAATTCTGAGAGGCAAATAAGCTGTCAAATTTTAAATGCCACACACATCTGAAATAATTTAATGATGGACTTATAAATCATCTCTGTATGCTCAATTAAATCAATAATCTTGAGGCTATATCCTTATACCTAACAGGGGAAGTGATAAATGTATTTAGCTATATTAACATATATTTACTGTCAACAATTCCTCCTTGGATAAGAAGCAAAGGAAGGGGAGCTCTTGAGTTACAGATTCCTCTATGCTTTGGATGGTCCAGTGATAGAGCTTTAATGTTCTTTTTCTAGAATTTCATTTCCTAGTCAGAGGACTGTATTAAACCTGCAGTGCACATGGATGATAGCTCACCCCCATGCCAAAGAAACTGAGGAAGCTGGGGTCAGCAGAGTGAAGCACTCACAACTGGAAAACTCGCATACTATAAAGCAGAAATAGCAAAGTCTAGTAAGCAAGCTGACTTCTTCACTGCACAAGGCTATAAAGCAAAACCAGCCACACAGAAGGTCTCAGGAGGAAGCCAAGCAGGTCTGACATTGACCTGACTAGGCGTCAAACTGCAGTGGTCAGAACAAAGGCCAAAGCATAAAAGCAAAGTTTTTCTCTAAAAAGTAGGGTCTCTAACCATATTTTATCAGTAGATTTTACACTGGAGATATAGAAAAACTGTCTCTTTGTTTTATGGATTCACAGACTATAAAGTCAGCAGGTAAGGACAAAGGTATAAGAAGATAAAATAAAAATTAAACAAAAACAAATTGAAACAAACAAAAATCAACTAGTGGGGTTTACAATGGAAAGTCACATATATTTAGGATTTTACTCCCAAAATAGAGTTTCTTGCTATCTAATATTGTACAATTTCCATTTCCTTATTTCAGGAGAAATGACACATTGTTCAAAATGTGACATATCATATTTACATTTTCTAAAAATCCTATCACATGGTTTAACCTTGACCTTTTCAATTCTGTCATATTATAAATATTATTGCAGTCCACCATTTACATAAGATAAATATTTTCGCCCCTTTATGCTTCTTAATTATTCCACACATACCTTCAGCCTCCTCAGACAGAACGAACTGGATATTATTGTGTAAGAAAACGTTTGCTCTTCTTTAGCCTAAATTAGAAAGTCACAGGGGGATTGATCGCAGTTGCAAATAGAACTTAGTAGATGACTGTTTGTCATGAAATGTCTAAGCTGTGCTATGTTATTTTCACAATATTATTACATTTGCTTTTTATCACTTTAAAAATGTTTCTAGAATCACGGCAACACAGCCATGGAGATGATCGTTTCCTGTTTATTGCTTCTAAATTGCAAAATTTAAGAAGTCTTACCTACTTCCAAATAATAAAGGGAAATAATGTTATTTATATATTACATGCCATCCTATTCTTTTTATGATTTTGGATAATTAGCATGACAAGAGAATACCCCTAGTATTGGAAACAAGAATCCCATTTGAATAAAACATATTTGACTCCCGAGCCCTGCTGCAAGGACGCAGACTTGAGGCCGCACCCTGCATGGAGATTGCAGTCACCCCTGGCGCCTGACTCAAGAGCCTGACGGGATCACTGACTTTTCTGGATGACAGGAGGAAGACATCCCAAGACAAGTCTTGCAAGTTCCCTCACGTATTAAAACTGCCCCTCACAACCGGAGCGGCCACCCCCTTTCTTTGGTCCTCCTGCCCTGCCACGTACGAAGCCCAGTTTGCGAATCGACAGTGTCTCTCTGGGTCTCCGGGTTTGTGCATGTGGATTACTAGTTTTCCAGTCCCTGATTGTATGCGAGACTCTGGCCCGAAGAATTTGCGGTGTTCGTCTAACACGGCTGGCGGATCGAGAGCCCTGGTGTCGTGGAAGTAGAACTAATTCCTGACGTTTAACAAAATGACACTCTGTCTGTTTGAACAGGGGCTTGAAAAGACCAGAGACAAACCTAGTGGTTATCAATTTAAAAAGTAATTAAATGTGGTAGCAAGAACCCTTCGCTACGTAAATAAAGAAACATTACTTTTAATTGGTTTTAAACCCCTATGAAAGATACATGACAGGCAAATCATAATGGTCATAATAGGGGAAATAAGATAAGAGCCGCAATAATGTAATGAATGTGATAGAAATGGGTTTTTAATGTAAGTGGAAGTGAAATGTCTGAAAATAGGAAAGAGACCGGAAGACGAAGTAAGTCTACGCTACGTTTTTTTTTTTTATAGGAGAAGTAAAATATAAAAGTACTTAGCGATGAAGGGTGACATTTATAACACTAGAGTCGGGACTCAGTTAATATAAACTTGCACGTAAACATATCAATAAATGATAAATCAAAAACACAAACCGAGTAAGACAAAAAGAGTGTAAAATGGAAACAAAAACCAATTACTATAAAAAGATAGTAAAAAAGGAAATGGGGGAACACAGGTTAGAACCATAGAAAGCAAACAGTAACATGGTGACTAGAACCCTAGTAATATCACGTAACATTCAATATGAACAGACTAAAAAGCCCAATTAAAAATATGAATATTTATATGTAAAAAAAGAACAAAGACAACTGACTCCGACAGAGCTGACACAACACGGTGAGGAGAGACTCATCCTCCTTGTCTCTGCCTTGGCCCCCATATCCCTCTCTGTCCCCAGTGGACTGAGGTGACTCAGCACCCCGGGAATCAGGCCCAGGGGCACCCGCCAGGGCCGCAACGCCACCGGCCCTGTTTTCAGTGTCGACACTTCCCAGGAGCTTCCACCACGACCTCTGAAAACGTTCCCCCATTTCACATACGCCAGCTCCAATCTGTCCCCGTCTTCCCGTTCTAGCAAAGGCGGACACTTCTTAGCACAACAGCAGCCCCCCCCCCTCCCCCGTGTCTGGCTCTAGCCCATTTCCCACATCAACGTCAAGGGCTCTTCCCGTGGCTTCTTAAAAGGCTATTTATAAGCGCTCCCTGGAGACCTTCAAACAGCCAACTGTGTCTGCGTCAGAGCTCAGCTCCAGCTCTCCCCTCTGTCTAGACTGTTCTGACCTCACCTGTCTCGTGAATGTTCCTCCTTGGACTCAGACGCACAGGTGTGGGCTCCGCCGCAAGCCCCCCGACAGCCCCACTCATACTCCCCACGCGTCACCTGTGGTGCTGTCCTCGAGCACTCACTGCTCTCACAAAGGGATTCGACTTCCATTACTCTGTAACCCACTGCGTATATGCCTTAGGAGAAGAGGAGCTTGGGCTGCTCCTTTGATGCAAGAATGAACAAAGGTTGCGAAAGACGTACCCAGGTAGTTCAGGTACAGACAATTCTATATGATGTTTGAATATGTCACATACAAGATAGCCCGGTGTGGCGGGGTAAAGAACGATGGTCACCTACAGCAGTGCTGGAGCACGTAGAGTAAAAACCTGTAGAGTTGTGATTATTCCTTCATTTATATTCCAGGTGGAAAATAAAATTACTAAAAATTAAGATTTACCCCTGTAAAAGATAAAACACCTTCATGATTTGAAGTAGACCAGAGTTTCTTATAGAGGACAGAGAAAGCACTGAACCTAATTGTATGTATGTATTATACATGTATATATGCATATATATGTGTGATATGTGTATGAATGTATTATGTGTGTATTTACACACGTATCATATATATGAGATAATATATACCTCACATTAAAGAAATAATTAACTTCTATTGCAGAGACCGGGACATTAAGGCACAGAGTGAAAGGAGATAAAATACATTTTTATATGACAAAGGATTTAGCTAGAATTTATAAATAGCTGATACAAGGCACAATCATAGAAATCAATTCCTAAAAGGCAGGAAACTCAATAGAAGAGTAAGTAAAACTTGAGCCGTCATTTTGGAGCTGCTGATTAACACCCAACACGCGGAGACCCCCATATTCACAAGGCTGGGGGTTTCGCATGAAACCACGAGGTGACCCCACCCTACACCACACACTGGGAAACCGTTAAACACAATGAATATAGCAAGTTTTACAAGGATGTGAAATTAATTCCACAGTCACACACTCTGGATGATAGAAAAATTGTTTCAATCATTGTTGAAAACTCCTTGATAGTTTCCTACTGGAATTGATTCCACCCATCAATTCCACGTCTAGATGTCCTCTAGATGTCCACTCAAAAGTGATGTGCCCAAATGTTCCCCAAGAGGTTTGAACAAAAATGTATAGTGCATCATTATTTGAAGGAACTCAGAACTCTCAATAATCAGATGTCCATTTTTTGGAGACGGATAAAAACATTTTAGTGTATTATTAAAACCAAATAGTACGGAAATAAAAATTAATCAGCTGCAACCAGACAGAGTCACAGATGAGCTTCACAAACATTCACACACAAGAGCACCCACTCTGCTTTTATTTATGAAGTTCAGAGACAGTTAAATTATTCCAGGTGCTCCACGGCAAGAGACAGGCTGACTTAGGAAGCTGGGTTTGTGCAGAGTATGAGGGGGCGCTCAGGGGCCATTGCTGTCCCATGTCTTGGAATTGGCATGCTTACTTCATGAAAATTTGGTGTATATATATATATATATATATATATATATATATATATATATATAATTATTATTATTATTTTTTTTTTTTTGCCTAGAAGTACTGGAGTGTAGGCCAGAGTTATGGGGGTAGTGGTGAGAGGACTCACCAGAGAGAGTGGGGAGCAGAAAAGGTGGATCCACTGAAATCCACTGCTGAGGGGAGCAGCGGGTGAGACAGGAGAGGTCTGCTGCGCCCTGTGGGAAGCTCCCTGGCCGGGGATCGAACTCATGCTGTTTTGGTGAAACTCTGACACTGAACCCCTCAGCCACCAGGGAGGCCCCCAAATTTGGTGCATTTCTACAATGTCATCCAAGTTGTCCTACACACAAACATGAACTGCAATAGTCTGAACACATCACCGTGCTAGTCAGACTTTGCCCCTGAAGTCTTTATATCACAACATTGCTCTTAATCATTTCATTTTTCTTTCTGAGAATATATTTTATAAAAATCTTTAAATTTAAAATGACAATTACAAAGGATAAAATGATAATGATGAAGTTATCCCTCAAAATTTCTGTCATAAATCCTTTCGCCACTACTCCTTTCAATATACACCCATCTTGCATATAGATATCTGCTCGTTAAAAAATATACATGGAAACACATAATTAATGCACATATATTTCTTTTCCTTTTGCACTTGTGTTACTCTTCACCTTGCCATTAAAACTCTTATTTCATAGGTTCTAATATTTGTCCACTTTACATTGATCTTTCAGCAGAAAGTCTTGGTTTCTTGAAGTAATTTGTAAATATTAAATACTAACAAGCATATCACTAAACACCTCAAGAATGTTTTCTTTTAAAACACCTCAAGAATATTTTTCTTTTAAGAAGAGCAACTGGTAGAAGACTCACCATAAATAATCACAATTATTGTTCATTTGATCAACTCCATGAACAGAGGTAGAATTTATGTTGCAGATTGAAAACTACTGGTAAAGTAAACAGCTAACATGTTAGAGTATAATAATGAGTTTTCAAATCTCTTTCTTCCATTTAATTAACTCTGACAGGAGTTTATGATAAGAGAATAATGAAGGGCGGTTGGAGACATCTTACGCCTTTCATTCAGTTACAGACGAGAGTGATACGATCATCTCAGGTCAACCTCAGGCGGCCACCTCAAGATGACAATTACACAGCCATCAGCACTGGGCATCTGTCCACTCACCAGTCATTCGATTCAGTTCCAATTTCAAAAAGGAACTGTGGGCAACAGGCCTACCAATTATATGGGAAAGGGCATCTCTGTATTATCTTAACACTCTGTGTGCTGGTGCCCTTCAAATTTACCAGCCCCTGGGGCGGCCATTGTCTGTGCCGCCGCATGAATGGTAGAAGCATTCAATAACACACACACAACTCCTGAACTGCTGGATATTAAAAAAACTGTACTATCGCTCATAAAACACCTTGCACTTTCGCCAAAACAATGTGTAAAGCTTCTAGACTGAGCATGATCAAAGAAATAGCTCCTAATAGTTCCAAATAAATCCACCGTGGCGTGAAAAACCGGAGACTAGTGAACACGTATTAATACGTGAGCGGACCACAGAGTGTTAATAAAGATACATGCTGTCCATGCCATGCTGTGGCATCTACGGGTGTAATTTTCACGATGGTAATTATTGTGACTTTGAGTAGAAAACGTCGAATTTTCTCAGAATCTTTTCTTTTGCTTTCAATGCAAACTATGTTGTGCCTTTTTTCACTTATGCTAAGATAAGCAAGCTGTTTTAACTGGCTCTAGTTACAGGTCAAAGTGGGCAAATCCCATCATCAGGAATTGAGAAAGTGACATTCAGACAAAGCTGACAAGAAGAAATCATTGGCTTCCAGTACACATGAGATGAACAGGAACATGGACTTAAATTACATCAGTTGACTGTTTTGAATTAATATTTTCTCTTGAATATTTTGTACTAGAGGGATGAAGACTAAACCCTCACTATAAACTCCATGGCCGAGTCCTCGATGTTTTTTAAAAAATATATATATAGGGCCTCCCCGGTGGTGCAGCGGTTAAGCGCTGCACTGTGGAGCTGTTGGCAGCGGCGATGCGAGTTCGACGCCCGGCCGGGGAGATTCCCATATGGCGTGGCAGACCTCTCCTGCCTCGCCCGCTGCTCCCCTCAGCAGTGTATTTCTGATCTGCCTGTTCTGCTCCCACTCTGTCTCTGGTGAACCCTCTCGCCGCCCCCCGCCTCTGGCCTGTACCCCAGCTTGTATGTATAAATAAAAAATAAATCTTTAAAAAAATATATATATATATATTTATTGTTATTTATATGTTTCACATTTTGTATCCCCCTTGGGTAGCCCACCACCAGTTCACCCGTGATCCATCTCCATGGTCCCTTGTGTCCTTTTCTACTCCATTTTGTGCCCTTATCCTCCCCTTTTCCCCCCACCCCCCACCACTGACTGTCTCTCTCCTATTTGGTTTCCTTATAGTCCTGTTATAAGTGAAATCATTCAATATTTTTCTCTTTCTTTCTGGCTTATTTCACTGAGTCTGATCCCTTCTAATTCCATCCATGTTGCTGCAAATTGCATGTGTTTATCTTCTTTGAATGCTGAATACATGCACCACATCTTCTTGATCCAGTCATCTATTTTTGGGCATCTGTGTTGCTTCCATACCAATAAGACTGATGTTCTTATTGTCATAATGTCCCTAGGTTGTCAAGGCGATCAGTTTTCTTTCATGGTGTCGTCATTTAACTGGTAAAAGTTAATTGTATTTGAACTTTCCTTTCGAGGTTTCCTCCTTGCACCTGGATACCAGCGTCGATATTAATTTCAGCTTTGTCTCGTTCTTACAAAGAGCAGAAGGCATCCCAGCAGCTCCAGGGGTGCTCTACAAGAGTGTCGGGGCCACGCCCTGCGCACAGCGGCTCCCATCCCAAGCCCATCGAAACTCCAGAGCAATCCAAAGAGTGAGATGGGGACGACTGTGGTTTCTCAGTGTCCTGTTGAGTCGGCCCCGCGTGAGCCGTGCACGCCAAGCAAGTTTTACTACAGGCAGTTTGTGTAGAGAGGATGAAAATAATCGTGAATGCGAGGATTTCATTATTGCCTATTCATGGACCACATTACATTTTTTTATCTAAAGTGAGCTCTCCACATAACATAAAGCAAATACCAATTCCCCCTGTCTAAGATGTGTCACGTGGCAGATGTGTCACGTGGAGACGGAAGAACCTGAACTTGCCGCTCAGCACGTGTCTGACTGTCAGCTGGGACGAGCGGCCGCCAGCCTGTGTCAGCACTGACTCAGTGTTCAGATGCGCTGATGAGCGGGCGTGAGGACGCATGTCCCGAAGGGTCTGAGGCTACGGGCGAGGGAAACGTCTCGGCAGGCACTTCTGACACTGCATATTTTTTTAAATTCCCGAGTTTTACCTCCGGTTTCATAGCCTGCATTAGCAAAGACATACAACAACAAACACAGCAATGCGCCTTCTGCTAAAAAACACAACAGGAAAACGACCCACAAGCGCTCTCTGTAAAGGGCCAGTAGTAAGAAAGGAACCGTACCGACACACAAAACTCTGAGCAGGGCTGGGTTTCCTGGGAACTGTCTTTACAAACGGAGCAAGGCAGGGTCAGAGCTGGCTCCTGGCTGCGATTTACTAACTCTTTTCCCTGGAACCCGGATTGGCACAGCCCTAAAGCACAGATGTGATTCAGACTGAGGCTCACTCTAAGGACACTGTATTTTATATACAGACCTATTCCTCTCAGTGCCGCCACTCCAAAGGCGCCTCCCTGTCAGTGATTATTTATTTAGATTCTCCTGCTCAGGTTCTCAGTGGGGAATGTAAACAGAAAGAGTGAATTGCCTGAGAATGAGCTTTGCTTTCCACAACACTGTGGAAATGTCAAAAGCAATACAAATTAACCTAAAATGCCAGACTTATTTTGCAAAATCAGCCCCAGTGCATTGTCAATTCACCTTATGAGTTTGAAAGGCAGGCGACAAGCCGGCTTGGAAACAGATTTTGTCAATGTAAAGCTCAAATTTCTTCTAACGACCACATTCTCATCGATTAAGTTAGTAAGACCTAGTTCCCTCCCGTACCCTGCAGAACTTTTGCAAAAATGAAATTTGATAACATGTTAGTAATTGTTTTTAAATACAAAGTGTTAATTTATGGAGTAATGTTTACTTTTAGCCGTGACATGTTTATTTGATTAGATCTCTATCACATTATGGTTAGAGGCTATTTTATATTATCAGCCCTACTTAATACAATAGGAGCTATTTCTTTTTTTTTAAAGATTTTTTTTAAGATTTATTTGTGCATACAAGCTGGGGTGCAGGCCAGAGCTATGGGGCAGCGAGAGGGTTCACCAGAGACAGAGAGGGGAGCAGAACAGGCAGATCGATGGAAATACACTGCTGAGGGGAGCAGCGGGTGAGGCAGGAGAGCACTGCCGTGCCCTGTGGGATTCTCCCTGGCCGGGCGTCGAACCTGGGTGGTTGCTGCCGACAGCCCCACAGCGCAGCGCTCAACCGCTGCGCCACCAGGGAGGCCCTATAGGAGCTATTTCTTAAAGATGTTTTTATGGCTATCTGCTTTGGAAATAATAGATGTCCATTCTATATACTGAAAGTTTTCATACTAAGTAATAAATAAGTTTTCTGACTTTTTCCTCACTGAAAGAGAAGTTAAAGCCATATGATAACTGTAGATGCAGAGATTATAACTTGACTCATATAATAAAAATCCAGTACCGTAACGCTGTGCTACACGAGTTGATGAAAATATAAAGTCCATTATTGCTGAAGAGGAATCCTGGTGGAAATGCTCCGGGAATGTGTCGCCCTCACAGACAGAGGTTTAGGGGAAACTTGTCTTCAACCTACGGCTTCCTGAGTGGCCTGAATAACTTCTCACTTGAAGCGTACTCTTAAACATCGCTCTAGTGAACCAAGCCTCTGAATACGAATGTAAAGGAAACATTCACACAGGGTTGTAACCAGGAGTAAGTGCTGGTATCGTATAAGCCGTCAGTCACGTCCCTCTGAAGAAAAGGAATGTTGAGCCCAAACTCTCTCGATGCGGCACAAGGATGTGAGATCACAAGCAGGGCTACAGGCGCCGTTTGTAAAAAGGACTCTTCCTTTTTTTTTTAAATAACAGCTATTCTTCAGAGTACTAAATTGTGTAGAAATTTTTAGAAGTATCCAATATCCAGAAATAAGCCAAAGGGGAGTGATGGAACAGCATCACGTGAACAACAGCCCAAGCTTTGCATTTCCTATCCTTCTGGGAGGCAGGATTCTGAGAGGAGCAAAGCCTGAGTGTTGTCAAGTGGATCTGCCTGGTGTTTCTGTCCAGTCATTACTGCACAAACAGTAAAACAAGCCTTGAACAGCAGCTTATAACCAAAAGCAGCACCGAGACACAACGAAGCCGAGAGAGCCTTGCTAGCAAGCCCTGGGGAGCATCATTCTCCCCTCCCTGTCTTTACCTGTGTTTCATCTTCCTGCAATGGTAAAACCCAGCCTGGACTGCACTGTTGTCAAGCCAGAGAAATTTCAGAAAGGATAAATCAAGGGGACGATGATAGAGACAGCAAACAGAAGGGAGCGACGGAAGGCCTGGGCGGCAGCTTTTGCTCTGGGTTTTTCCGTGGTTCTTCTCAAACCCAGTTTAGTTTGTGAGATTAGGGGAACCGTGGAGGGATTTAGGGAACTGTAGCTACAATTTATAGAAAGGTTCCTGTGTCTCAGACCCCGTGCGCACGTCGCTTGGGAAGGCCTCCCATGGCCACATACACATTGCAAATATTCAATTTCTAGTGGCGAAAAGAGCTTTAGAAACCTTGACAAACTTGCTCACGATTATACAAGTATTTTCTAGGCTCGCGTGGGACCTCACACCTGTCTGAGAGCTGACACTGAGGAGCTCACCGTGCGGATCTTCCTCTCGGTGGACTGCAGCGGGGAAACAGCTTTTCTTGGAACACTTGTGCCTTCTTCTGACACTCTCCCTGCTGCAGAGCTATTACAGCCTAAGTGTGCTGATCAGCTCGGCTGGTTGCGCAGGAGCAACAAAGGCAGAAGCGGAACCTACTTGAGAGCGGGCTGGACACTGCTCCAGGCAACACGCTGCCAGGACACTCAGCACCGTCCTTGCTCCTTTAAGGTCCAAGGGAGGGGCCTCCCTGGGGGCTCAGGGGTTGAGTCTCAGCATATCAAGGTATCGCAGCCACTGCAGCACGAGTTCGATCCCCAGCCAGGGAGCTTCCCACAGGGCGCAGCAGACCCCTCCTGTCTCCCCGCTGCTCCCCTCAGCAGTGGATTTCAGTGGATCTGCCTGTTCTGCTCCCCACTCTGTCTCTGGGGAGTCCTCTTACCTCCCTGCACCTCTGGCCTACACCCCAGTTCTTGTATGCAGAAATAAATAAAAAGAAATCATAAAAAGAATACAGTCCACGGGAATTACAAAAGAGACCCCCGCTGCACAGGAAGCACACACTCGCCTCACCACCCTCTGCGCGGCCGAGCACTACGGATGAGATGGGATGGGGGATCCGCAGAAACTGAAATGTCCTCCAGCCAGTTTCTACCCTGGTACTGTTCTTGCAGGCACGGGATCAAAATATCTAAGGCAGGCGAAAAAATGCAGATTACCTTCTTGAAGGTGACAGACAGACAGACAGACACATAGACAGACGGAATTACAGTTGGAGCATAGGCATAAAGCTAGAGATCAGTGAATTTAGAATGTGGACGAAGGCATAGGTTTCAGTTAGTCAGCAAAAGTGTTTTCAAGGCCCAATTAGCCTCTTAAAACGTTCGAAAGGACTGTGAGGCATCATCACAGAGCACAGCTCCAACAAGGCCCACGTTAAGGGGAAAACACAACGAAGTCTGTGGCTCCTGCCACACCGCACCAGTGTGAGGCCACTTGTGAAACGGAATCTGAGAGGAAAGTGACAGACACGGCATTTCCACATCCGGATTTTGGCTACACCTGTATTCCTCTGGTTTCTGCTGCTAGGATGTGAAAAAACAAAAACAATCAAAACCAAAATGCTAACAGAAACCTGAAGTAATCAGTCTGTGCAGACACTAACCTCCACGTTCTGGGCAGGCAGACACAAACCCCATGCCACAGGCCCCTCCTTGAAAGAAAAGGGTCAATTTGATTTCTCAAACTACTAAAACTCATTCCTGGGGCCTCCCTGGTGGTGCAGCGGTTAAGTGCTGCGCTGTGGAGCTGTCGGCAGCGGGGATGTGAGTTCGACGCCCGGCCGGGGAGATTCCCACATGGCGCAGCAGACCCCTCCTGCCTCGCCCGCTGCTCCCCTCAGCAGTGTGTTTCCGTCCATCCGCCTGTTCTGCTCCCCACTCTGTCTCTGGTGAAACTTCTTGCCACACCACGCCTCTGGCCTGCACCCAGCTTGTATGCATACATAAATAAATCTTTAAAAATAAATAAATAAATAAAACGAATTCCTTACAAAGATAGCTACTTAAACCACGAAAGGTCAACACTATCTTTTCTTAACATCCTATCTTCTGAAAGAATTGTTCCATTTTGAGGGGCCTCCCCGGTGGCACAGCGGTTTAGCGCTGCGCTGTGGAGCTGTCAGCAGCAGCAATGTGAGTTCGATCCCCGGCCAGGGAGCTTCCCACAGGGCGCCGCAGACCTCTCCTGTCTCCCCGCTGCTCCCCTCAGCAGTGTGTTT
Organism: Scalopus aquaticus; assembly: GCA_004024925.1. Lineage (NCBI taxonomy): Eukaryota > Metazoa > Chordata > Mammalia > Eulipotyphla > Talpidae > Scalopus > Scalopus aquaticus. The sequence goes on from PVIJ01004278.1 coordinate 89,076, forward strand.
CCCTGCATCCGCCTGTTCTGCTCCCCACTCTGTCCCTGGTGAACCCTCTCGCCGCCCCACACCTCTGGCCTGTACCCCAGCTTGTATGTATACATAAAAAAATCTAAAAAAAAAAAAAAAGAATTGTTCCATTTTGAAAGGAGTTAAAGCCGGAACGAAAGAAATGGGTGAGCGGTGGCATTTTGAAGAGCTCCCAACACCGCAGCCAAGGCTTGCTGGCAAACAGGTGCAGCTCCTCTTCCTGCACGCTGAAACCGCCCCACCTGCCCAGGTGACCCCAGGAGCAGCACCTGCTGGCGCAGTCTCCACAAGGGGAGGGGGCAGAGAAAAGTCAAGCTCCATGCAGAGAGCTTTCACTCCCTGTTTAAAGTCGTTTTTACAGAGCGAGCAGTGACTACAAAAGCTCCATCGCTTGGTCTAGGCAATGCCTCTGCCGTGAAGCGATCTGCGGTCTCGAGAAAGCGTCATTTCTGCTCTGAGATACGATCGTGTCATTGGAAAAATCAGTAAGAGACACAGACCCCCTGCGGTCTATCCTGCAGTGACGTCCGTGCGGCTAGAACAGTCTTTGGGTGAGCAGAGAGGAGCAGGCGGCGGCCTCTGTGTGCTTTCTCCTTGCACTGCTTTTCAGGGGGATCTAAGTTTCAGTATTTTTTATTCTAATTTTCTGGGGTTACAGGGTGAGAACAGGAACTTGTTCTGATTTCTCTAGAAAGAAACAGCAAAATGGTGGCTCCTGTGTGGTAACCCAGTGGACTTCTGAACTACAAATTTACGGCATGAAAATCCTCAACTTCAACTTTCAGGTTCTTTAGGAAATACACCGACAGCTTAAGAACCGGAGGATAAATTCTTGCAGAAGAGCAGCATATGCGGAATTGTCTGAACTCAAAATTCGTTCCCAGCCTAGTCTTTTTCTACCATCTCAATAAAAGTCAAGATAAAATATGTCAACATCTGGGAATGTAAAAAAAAAAAAAAAAATCGTTTTTACCCAGGAAAAATAATTCAAATGAAAACCAGCGGACCACGATCAGGAGGTGCCTCAAACCACAGGCTACCCCAAACTGCAGCGCCAGGCCGAGCACTTTTCTGACCGGATGGAAAAGGCAAGGTGAAAACCCAGGGAAGAGCCAGTGGAGTTTGTCTTAATTACCAACATTTTTAGAAAAATTACATGCTTCTATGGAAACCTCCTAAAAGCCTCTATTCCAGGAAAACAACAACACAATCTGCTGTTTATCTCCCAGAGGCGCTGATGGCACAGGAGCCCCCCACGCCCCCCTAAGCGGGTCCTCGGGAGGAGCCAGGCCATCTGCTCTGCGGCGGCCAGGGACTGCGCGGCCCAGAGGCGGGCTCCGAGCGGAGATGTGGCTCCAGACAAATGAGCAAAGTGGCTTCTCGGGACTGTCCCTGCTGCTCAGGGCTGGAATCTGATACTTGCAGCTCAGGAGTTTCCCGGAAGGCGACGGAAGGGGAAACTCAGCAGCATTTTCCGGGAGCCGAGGCCTGAGTGGCGGTGTCTCTGTGTGTTAGTCCCTCGGCCAGGTCCCATCTTTTGGGAATTCCAAGGACATGGACCCTGCTCCGAGATCTCACATGGCACTGGGCCGGCCTGGACGCAGCAGTGGATTCTTAAGGGCTGAGCTGAAGACCGGGTTCTGCATCCGTGGTTCTTCTCCCAACTGTGGGGTGTCAGCACGAAGCTCGGTCATCACCCCAGGTCAACAGTGCCATCCCCGTCACCAATGCAAAGTCTTTGCTTCACGAAGACCCACACTTAATGTGCAATGATTAAGACTACACACCAGCTTCAAATTCTAACTATGAATGTATCATAAAGACAAGTGAATCGAAAGTGAATGCAATGACTAATAACGGGAATGATATTAAAGAATATATGCAAAGCCAAGCCGAAGTAACAGTGCCTGGGGCCTCCCTGGGGGCACAGGGGACAGCCTCAGCACTGTGAAGCCATCAGCAGCCACTGCAGCACGAGTTCGATCCCCAGCCAGGGAGCTTCCCACATGGCGCAGCAGACCTCTCCTGTCTCCTTGCTGCTCCCCTCAGCAGTGGATTTTGGTGGATCCGCCTGTTCTGCTCCCCACTCTGTCTTTGCAGAATCCTGCCACCAACCCCCCCCCAACCTCTGGACTACACCCTAGTTCTTGCATGCATAAAAAAAAAAAACACTAGTATGGATATTCTTGTTCAAATTCCAATGTCTATGTTTCTTTAAATGTTAAAATCTATGGAATGAGAACTCAGAAAGTTTTGTTTGTGATTTGGAGATGGAATTTGAAGGGATGATCACTCCTTTGAATTCTTACAATAAAACAAAGTCTATAGAACATGAGGATTTTAAGACATCATACCCCTTGTCTAACTGCTCTAGTTAACATGGTTTTACTTGAGAACCTAGTATTTTTAATGAATGAAAGTTCATTCCTTCAAGCAAAGCAAAGAAAATAACTCTTATTCTCTCTATTCCTCTATACTTTGTGGGCAAACTGAGGAGTGTTTAGAAAGAGGGGACCTACTTATTTACACTGCCTGCCTAATATATTTTCCATTAACAAGCCCAGGAAAGACCACTCAGTAACAAGAAAATGTTGAAAAAGCCAGTAGAATTAGCATTTTTCTTAGAAAAGTGTAAAAAGGGAACAAACACGAAAAAAATGAACACCTTCCACCTTTCAAACCAACAAATGTTGATACAAAGTTTTTAAAGGGGTATTTTTTAAGTAACAGAGTACAGGGGCATATCAGAAGAGACAACATCTTCTGAATTAATGAACCAGAAATTCACAGAATTCATATATCTTTTAAAGTCATGTGCAAATGTGCAAACACAAAAATGCACGCACTTGGATTTCTGCATTGTCTGAAGACAATGCAAGGTCTGAGTGTGACTTAGTTCTTAGTGACTACATCCTCAGGGCTGGCCCTCTGGGCTTCACCTCCCCCTGTGCGTATCTGATGGGTATGAAGGAGCTTGCAGAGTTGCCTCCAATGCAAGCAACCCAAACACCCACCAGCAGTAGAGGGAATAAGGAATTTGTGTTGTATTAATGCAATGAAATCCTATTCAGAAATCCACATAAGGCATGGTTCCATTCATGCAAATTCTCACAACATGGCAAAAGGAAGGAAGAGAGAGAGAGAGAGAGAGAGAGAGAGAGAGAGAGAGAGAGAGAGAGAGAGAGAGGGACAGACAGACATGTTGATATATTCCATTAAGAATACCGCCCCAGGAGAAGGAAGCAATAGAAATTACACATTTATCATTTTCAGTTTATATTTTTCATACTATAAGAGCTAACCATTACTGACAGTTGACCATGCTTTATACCTATTAACTCATATAACCCTAAAGCCAGTCCTATAAAATAGTAATTTACCAACTCTCTAAGTGAACAGGAGAGCCTAGAAAGCTTTAATAAAGTCACTAACTCAGAGCTTGGTCCCAAAATTCTAGAAGGATGATTCCAGAGCAGATGCTCGGAACCATCTTTAAATGCTTTAAGCTTTTCCCAGCAATTCTAGTATTTCCCCCAACTTCTTTGACTAGAGCATCCTTCCTTATCAAACTCAACACCTCCAATATCTCACATTTGGGCAAATCCTGGCTGTTGATGGTGAATGTGCGTGCACACTCTCGCTCGCTCTCTCTCTGTCTCTCTGTCTCTGTCTCTGTCTCTGTCTCTCTTCCCCTCCCTCTCCCTCCCTCTCTCTCTAACCACCTTTTTCTCTCTCTTACACACACATACATACATACATACACACACACACACATTTAAAAATTCGCCGAGTTGCCCTGGCAGAGGTGGAAACTGTGGTCTGAGGAAGGAAGGTCATTCTGAACAAGAACATCTGCCTGCCTCGGCTGCTCAGCTGGGTGAGTCAGCTCCTGAGCCTGGTTTGCTCCTGCCTGAGAAGGCGGCAGCATCGGGCAGTGGTTGGCGACAGTGTCAGCCAGCCCACAGCTGACACCCTGTGCTGAGCTGGTGTGAGGAGAAGCTCGCACCGGGGCGGCTTTCCGAAGCTGCACCCACTGAGTCCAACCATGAGAGAAAGCAAAGGTGCAGCCTGTGAATTTTATGGTGGTGTCTAAGACACGCCACTAAATATGCAAGACCAGTCTAATTAGAACTCACCCTGATATAGGTGTATCTCACACACACACACGCACACGCACACGCACACGCACACACATATTTTTAATATAATGTGAAAAAAACTAAGTATTTCTTAGATTTGGCTTTTCCACATGGCAGTTTTGTTTTCTTTTCCCCAAGAAACACAAGTTTTCGTTAAAAATGTCATCACTGCTAGTGGAATGTGTGCCGACCCTTAGCAGGAGTCTTTCCAATCTGCGTTCTGATGCGTCCTGCCTCCTCGGTGTAGCATTTGCTATTTTATAGGGAAGCTCTAAAGAGCTGAAGGCAGAAGGGAGATGCCCACCCGCTCCGCAGCGGGTATCGGTGACGGGTGAGCCCGAAGTTCCTGTATGATGCGCATGGGCTCAGGACAGAGTTCCCGCCATCACCCTGAATGCCACAGAAGCCCTGAGCGCGAGGTCAGCCGTGTGATCGGCGCTTCCAGCTCTGCCACACCCGTGACACACGCGGGGGCTGCACACTGTGAGTCCGTGTGGCAGGTGCAGGCGCTTCCCCGCGAGGAGACCCAACAACAGACCATCTCGCACTGTTTCCTTCATCTGTTTTTTTTTTTTTTTTTTTACTTTGAAAGGCAAGTATATCCCATCTTCACACCAGCAGGGGTTTCAAATAAGGAATACATAATCAGACTTCAAAGGAGCTGCAGGAAGAAGCCGAGCAGAGTGTCAGATGTAGACTTACATTAAAAGCAGAGGATCGCATTTTAAGAACTTGAGAAGAATAAAATTAATTCTATTTTAAGTTGTGTTCGACTTGTCCCTTTGCAATTTATTTTTCTCGGTCCTTGAGATTTTAAATCAGAGTGCATTTTCTGTTCATCGCTAAAAACCCGCAAGTGGATAAATACCATCCTACAAGTGATGCCAGTGATACATCTCACTGTGGATGAGTATTATTAACTTTGGAGGGAAGAAACGGGCTCTCAGAACATTCAGCCGCACCATTTTTGTCGTCCTCGGAGTCAGCAGCCACGAGCCGCGGGGACACTCTGTGCAAGAATAAAGAAGCAAGGGAAGGGTCTGGAGAGGAGCGTGTCCACGTGGCAAAGGCGACGCTAACACTCGCAATGATTCCTGGTGCAGGATTCCAGCAAATGGGGTCCCGTTAGGAGTGATCCCTGGTGAGAATCACGGTCAGCGGCTCAGGGCTAACCCCCACGCAGCCCGCTGGCCACGGGGAGGAGAGAAGCGTGAGGGGCAGAGAAAGGCCTCCTCCTACTTCTCCCTGCTCAGGTGCTATCTCCTGCTCACATCTCCTGTGATCTTCCGCTTCTTAAATGGGCCAGGAATCCAGAAAAAGAATAATTTGGGGGAAAAAATTAAGAATTTAACTTAGGGCAACGATCTGAACGCATTTAGAATTGCAGAGTGATAAGACCCCATCAAAAAGCCGAGTCAGGGAACTGTGTGAGTAGCTTTCCCCAGCTGTCAATGGCCGTGGTTAAGTACAGATGCCAAAGAAAATGATCTTTACACTAAAATATCTGGATTATTTTAGACTCGAAGGACATACACTTGTATCTTTGGAACTGCAATTTAGACTATCAACTTCAAAATTTTTATGGTATTACACACACATACACACACACACACACATCACCACTGTTCATTTTTGTACAGTGCTTACTTTCTCCTCTCAGGTGTGGTCCCCACAGAATTCCAGCACTCCAGGGCACCATCACCACAGTCCCTTAAAACCATGAAAATGTGGAGAGACACACATGACCCAGGCCCTCTGAGAACCGGGCTTTGGGGCTCCCAGACACACTGGGGCACTTTCGCGATGCGCATGGTCTCCCCGGGCGACGCGTTTATTGAGTGTGCATCTAATCATACGAATGATGTCAAAGACATCTAGTTAGGAGGTCTCTAGCTATGTGAGGTTTTTTGTGGTTCCATATGAATTTCATCAGTAGTCGATCTATTTCTTTGAAGAATGATTCTTTGATGGAAATAGAAGGGATCATACTCAGTGAAATAAGCCAGAAAGAAAGAGAAAAATATCGAATGGTTTCACTTATAACAGGACTATAAGGAAACCAAATAGGAGAGAGCCAATCAGCGGGGGTCAGGGGGGGAGGAAAAGGGCACAAAATGGAATAGAAAAGAACACAAGGGACCATGGAGATGGATCATGGGTGAATTGGTGGTGGTGGGCTACCCAAGGGGAATACAAAATGTAAAAGACATGACAAAAAAAATATATATTAAAAAAAAGACATCTAGTATGGTGCTCGCGATTAATTATTCAAAATGGCTTGATACGCAAATATGTCGTTGCTATAAATGCACAGCACCTCCCAGGTGTCATGCGAGCGAGGAGACGCAGATAGCCACACTCTGTCTACCTGACTTCAGGGTGATAACATGAGTTATTGCATACTGCCCCTGCAGTATAAAGGGTATGTTTGACGAGGCTGCTATTTATTCAACTGACCACAGAATCAGACATGGCCAAACGGTGACGGAGAGATGGAAGGGAGAGGAGCAAGCCAGAGAAAGTGAAGTCTAAAATGAACTGTTTGCTGCCAAAATTGTCACAATTTGAAAACCTTATGATTATAATTGATAAATTACAATTATAATAATAAATTGATACTGAGCACGGGGGACTATGGTGATGGCTCCACGGGTGAACAGGTGGTGGGGAACCTATGGGGAACACACAGTAATGTAAAAGATATGAATAACAAAAATAAAATATTTATAAAAAAATACACGGCAGCTAAAAACATAATAAACAAACACTGAGTGGAATCAAATATTCAAAGGCCAGGCAAAGTGGCATCTATGAGGGCGGGTGGTGAAGGCCCCTCAATCAGGCTGCTGAGAAGGTGCGAGCTGGGGCCGCGTTTGGGGGTTCCTTCCCTTCAAAGACAAGTACGTCTGTTTCCGTCGTTTCTGCTTTGGTAAGCGGCTTCTTCCTTGATTATTATTGGCCATCCTGTCATCTTGAGAGATGAGTGGGAAACAAATTCTGGACTTTAAAAATAACTGGATGGACAGCTGGCTCCTCAAAGAAAATGACATCAGCAAATGTACTTAACAACCTTTTAATAGCGAAATTGGATGACTCTATGTCTGGCTTGATTTGACGAGATCTAATTTAACTGATGTCTTCAGCATAATTAAGCAGATAATGCACTTTGGTGAAGGCCATCATTTCATGTCTCACTGACAGGGCTGAAGAGACTGGCTCAGAGGTCTTGCTTGTCATTCACACAACCATCCAGTTCTACTTTTTGTGATGTTTGAAATGTTTTGATGCTCTTCAGATGCTCTTTAAATTGGTATCTGTCAAGTTTGAGTTGATAAGTGAGATAATGTTTGATATTTGCTCTTCTTCACCAAAAATAAAAATCAAAAAGGAAAAAAAAATTTCAGAAGACTTAATGTCACGAAGGGGGAAAAAAATAAAGATTTCTAGAGATAAAAATAGCATATCTGGGTTGTCTGTAAAAATTATAGATTCAGTATCTTTTTGCAGTAGAAAACTATAAAGGCATACTGCAGAACTGTAAGGTTAAGTTAGGAAATTTGACCAATGACATTTATTTGTATAATTTGAGATGAAAATTAAAATAGGGAACAAAAGGTCCACTGATAAAACTAATGAAAAAACCCCAAAGTTATATCACCTCTTGCATACATGGCTCTAATTATATGTCTTGCCCACTTCTTCATCACTGTGGTAAAGTTCTGATATCATATTTTTATCCCTCAGTTTCCATTTTTAGTCAATTTTGAGTGCTATCAGTAGGTCATCAGTTTTTTTCCTGTGCTGTTTGACAGTCCAGGAACACAAAAAAACTGAATTCAACCACCCATTAAAATACTGCATAAATTAATGTAGCTGGAAGATTTAAGATACATAACTATTATATATTCGGTTAAAATCAGTGTATTAAAGTAAGACTGAAGGGAAGAGAAGAGCCACAGGTGACAAAGAGAAGGAAATCTTACGGACAGAAAACCTATTTTTGGAAAACAGTCCTCCAATGAAAGTAAAAGAATGAATGAATAATGAGTGGGAAGAAATTTTAGAGTCAAGATTTAGCATTGAAACTGTATTTCAATAATTCTTAAAGAAAATGACTTCACTTTATCTTTAAAGATATAAGCATCAAATTGTAAAGTGAAATACAAAAAACAGTTGATGGGAAAATGTGGACAGTTTTTAAAGCAACCAGGAATCAGTTCACAAATTCATTGTCTTTTTCTCCTTAATCATTTATAATAAAATAATGCATGTAATAAACACTTTGTTGTAATTAGAGTAATTTCTGTATGTTCATTAATCTGTTTCATTGTTAGAATAACATTCTGAGGTTGAGTTTGATAAACAGACTCAGGAAGACTGAGATATCAAATAACAATAGCACATTATATCAACTTTGTGTGATGCTGCATGAAACCTATCACTTTCTGACACGTGATGTATTTGCTTACACTTGTATTCAGGAAACAGAATCAAAGGATGAAATCCATGAAAGAAAGCAAAAAAATTTTAAAAAGATTAATGGAATTCAAGCAAATGATTCATTCAGGAGAAGGGAGGGAGGCGAATAAGGCAATGAAGAGTAGATGAAACCATTTCTGGATATGGTGATAGTTTCTCTTAATTTTTCTGTGTGTCTCTGGCAGGAATATTTGAGGATTTTTTAAAAACTGCAGCACAATATTTGGTTTATTTTAAAATTATTAAGAAATTTAATGTGTTTTACCCATTTTCTTGTGTTTTAGATTTGTTCTTTCTTTCTTGTTTCCTAGGCCCTCCTCATGCTTAGAGGGAGGATTAAAGACACACCATGCTGTGTTTCTCCATTCCAGAAAAGAATAGTTCTGATATGCTTCTATAATTTCCCCAGACTATATAAGGCAACACACACACACACACACACACACACACACACACACCTTCCTGAAGCCAAAGCAAGTGCTGTATTCTTGATACAATCCAAAGTCCCCTTGTCTTCTCTGTCATTATTGTCAAGGATTTTACCCTGAATTGTTTCCTGTAAATGTGGATGGATGACTGCCAGCTGGCTCTCTCACTTTCGTGCTCAGGTAGTCATGCCTACTTAAGAATATGGCTGCAGCAAAACTTACCAGCGCTGCCTTTTGAAACACCAAGTATTTCTTTTCTACTGGATTGTCTTTACAATCATGGTGAATTTTGACAACTCCAGGCATTCTTAGGTCCACTTATTTCTAACTCTCACTTGTCTGGAAATCTCACCTGATCTGGCTCAAATACTACCTGGAGGATGGCAACTCCCAGTTTGTGTTTCTAGCCCAGCCCTCTCCCCTGAACACCACCTTTATGTGTCAAACAGGCTACAGCAGTCATCACAGACTTATGTCATCTAAAACTGAACTTCTGATCGACCCAGTCCTCTAGATTTCACTATCCTCCCAACATAGTTAATGGCCAACCATTCATTCTCTTTACCAGGCAACATCATGAAGGTACTCTCCACTTCCTCCTTTCTTTCAAATCATACACGTAATTCAAACAATAAATTCCATTGTTTATGTCATCAAAACTTATCTGGAATACACCCACTTTTTTCATCCATGCCCCAACCTCTCTAAGCTCCTATTGTTGTTCGTCCAGATAATCACAATGACCTTCACCAGTTTAACAAAGTGCCCATTTAACGCTGTTCATTTAAAAAAAAAATGAGGGTAGCCATATTAAAACGCATGCCAAAGTAGGAGATTATTTCAGAGCAAAGCCCTTAATGAGATTATATATGATTCTGAAGAAAATCCAAATTCCTTATAATATACCTTACAAATAAGGAGAGTACATAACTAGTCATCCAAGTGGGGATATTTCTGAAAATGTATTAATTTTCTAGTATTAATACACTAGGCAACAGGTGTGAACTAAGATTGTCTTAGTCAAATCTGGACACCCAGCTTCAAAGGTCTTATGCAAACTGTGTTTTCAGATTAGTAAACAGGGTGGGATATTGGACCTCATCTCCTTCTCTTAACCCTGTTAATTACTCTGACAGAGCCAGACTGCCTTTTGGCTTTTATTTTAAAATTCAAGGGGCAGCTACATATCTGCGCTGTTTTCTTTACCAGAAACACAAGTCTCCAAGGTAACCACATGAGATATACTCTCATCCATTTTTATCTTTTCTAAAATGTCATCTATTACACCTGCTTTCTCTGACCAAGCTGTTTAACATGTCTGCTTGATAATGTTCCCTGCTCCCTATTGCTGCTTTATCTTTCATCCATAGCATTTATCATCACCAATAAACAACATATTACATTATATTATATATTATTTTTGTCTCCCCAGTTGGCATATAAACTCCATGGAGAGATAATTTTGTGTGGACACATTTTTTTTCTGATCCATTCAGTTTTATAAAGAGGTATTTACTAATCTTTAAATTCTGCATAAGCTTGTCTGGATTTTACCTCTCCCAAACCACAGGTGCCTCATAATACATATGCTCGAATTCAGAGTTTGTAAAATGCTGTCAATGTCTGCTTAAGTGAATGTCATTTACCTTAGTACCAGCTCATGAATATGTTTAAGATGACACATATTCTATAAGCATATCTCACAGTTTAAGGCGAGAAGATTTAGGGAGGATATATGCTAATGCAGATACTTAATCCAACATGTTGACCATAAATAAAATTTTCTACATAGGATTTTAAAGTGGCCAAATATAATAAATAGTTGCTGTGAAACCTAATCTTATATCTCAAATGCTTCCAGTTGTATAATGCCTGGGGATCTGTTATAAATAATAGAAATACACATACCTCCCTTCATGCATAACTGAGAACTAAGACATCAGGTAATTGTTAAAATTCTTTGAGATTACTTATTAGACTCTTCATTATAGCTCACATTTGTTTAGATTTCCTAGTCTAAAAATCAATTAAGAGGGTAACATCAATTGTTGCTAAGGTCTTCTAGAATAACTACTTTTATCCTAAAGTTGAAAATCACAATATCAGTAAAAAACAAAAAAACTGTCTTATACCAGGAATACACCATATTTTTTTCACCTCAGTGAATGGCGATTTTCTAAGTCTCTTCGAATACCTTCTACTTTTAAATCTACCTCATCTTCATAAGAAAAATCACAATAATGATTTGTCCAAAGAAAAGAACAGAACCTATAAAAATACTGAGTTATTTTTATCTATTCATCTTTTGGATTAAAAATAAAATAAATCCACTTTAATGTAAATTGGGAAAATATGCATATTGCCCAAATTCTGACTTCAGGTAAAAATACTCCATGGCACTTGATATGTAAAATTGGCCTCATTATTTCTTATCTTTCAGTCTATCTCTTTTAAAGAAATAATTACTGTACCATGAGCAAAACATTTTCTACACATTCATAGTAAGTTTTGAATATGTTTCTTCATCTATATATTTTTCTAAAATAATAACATTTTGTATTGTATTACTTCACAAAGAAACAATATTTATCCTGGTCTATGGCATGTTTTAAACAGATGTATTGTGACATTCCACTGTTAATGTGTTAAATTCTTTAAAAATCAACTGGCTCTAATATGAAGCTTAACAGAGATGACAATTATTTTTGGGTAAACTTCTAAAGTATTTAGTTCTCAGAGGAGTAAAATTTGTTATTTTCCAATGCAATATACAGTTAAAGACATTCCCTATAGCCATAACTACTTAATATTGCATGGATTAATCAAAACAAATACACAATAATCTTCTAATACACAATTTTGCCTCAATACTCACACACATGCTAATTCAAAATAGATTGTACTTTCTTCATCTCAGATGTCCTAAGGATTTTGTGATCATCAAATGTTTTTCAATGCAGTATTCCTTGAGAGAAGGAACAGGAACTCTGGACTCAAAATGACTCATTGCTGCAGCCACATATGCAGAAGAATGAAACCAGCCCACTCTCTAACTCCATCCGCAACAGTTAATGCAAAACGGATGAAGGACTCGGATGTGGGACCTGAAACCATAACATAAGCAGAAGAAAACTTAAGTACTAAGCTCCTTGACATCAGTCTTGGAGATGTGTTTGGGGACTTGACCCAAAGCCAAAGAAACAAAAGCAAAAATAAACAACGGGGACTACAGCAGACTAAAAGGCTTCTTCATGGCAAAAGCAGCTTGCATCAAAATGAAAATATGTCCTAGATGGGACAAGATAAAGGCACATCATATGTCCAACAGGGGCTAATATCCTAAATATACAAAGAACTCCTAAAACTCAACAAGGAAAAGCCAACAATCTGATTAAAAAATGGACACAGGGTGTGAATAGCCACCTCTCCAAAGAAGACATACAGGGGGCCGATAAGCACAAGAAAAGACATACTTATGAACAAGGAAATGCAAATCAAGGCAAAATTGCATGACACCTCACACCTGTGAGAATGAATATTGTGAGAATGAATATTGTGAGAATGAATGAATGAATAGAATGAATATTGTCCAAAACATAAGAAACAGCAACTGTGTGTCAGGGAGGGTGTGGCGAGAAGACCCATCGCACACTGCTCACAGCTTCGTAAACTGGTGCAGTCATTACGGGAGGCAGCATGGAGATTCCTCAAAAAAGGTAAAAATAGAAACTCCAAACGATCCAGTCACCCCGCTTCTGGGTATGTATCCCCCAAGTACAAAGGCACTGATTTGAAGAGACAGCTGTACCCCCATGTTTATTGCAACATTATTTATGATAGTCGAGACCTGGAAAGAACCTCAGTGTCCACAGACAGTGCATGGATGCAGAAGGGAACTGTGCGTAGCGAGGTAAGCCAGCCAAAGACAAAGACCATATAATTTCACTCCCGTGTGGTAGATAGAGAAATTAACAGGAAAATTAAATAAAGCAAAAATAAATTGTTGGAGTCTCAGAGCAGTCAGTACTTACCCAAGGGGACCGGGAAGGGGAGGGGAAATCGTGATGAAGGGGACAACTGGATGATGAAGGACAGAAATGGACATTCGTGGTGAATTCACGCACACACACAGGCTGGTCTTGAGCAACACACACCTGAAATGCAGCCAATGTGATGACGTGATGAAACGCCAGTTAATAAAGGGAAAAATAGATGGAAATAAATAACCATACTTCTCACCTTAAGGGACTAGGAGAAGATAAACAAAACCAAAAGCCAGTAGAAGGAAGGAAATTACCAAAAATAGTAGCAGAAATAAATGGAACAGAAATAAAAAGGTCCAAAAGAATAATGAAGCCAAAAGACGGGTCTCTGAGAAACGACCCCAAGTAGACTGAGACACCCGTCTAGCCAAGCTGTGGCTGGGCGCCGATCAAAAAGGGGAGGAAACCAAAACTGGATCAGAAACAAGAGAAGTTACAACAGACACTGCAGAGATGAGGGGATCGCGAGGTCACCAGGGGCGCGTGCAAACCCGTCACAGCCCTAGAAGGGGACTGCAGGGTGAGGGTGGGGAGAGGAGGGCGGGGCCCTTGGCTGCCTGGGTGGGGTGACTACACCGAAGGGGGTGCGCCTGAACCCCCAGTCGTGTACACTGTCGGAGACCGACACAGCCTGCACTCACATGCACACGCTCCCAGTACTCTCACACTCACACGTGCACTCACACACACCTCACACTCACTCTACATGTGAGCACACACACTTTCACACTCACGTGTGCACTCACACAAACTCACTCTCATGCGCACACATACATGCTTTCGCTCACTCTCACATGCACACACTCACAATACTCTCACACTCACACGTGCACTCACACACACCTCACAAACTCACTCTCACATGCGAGCACACACAGTTTCACACACACTCACACTCACGTGTGCACTCACACAAACTTACTCTCATGCACACACATACATGCTTTCACTCACTCTCACATGCACACACTCACAATACTCTCACACTCACACGTACACACTCACACTCACAGTGCACTCACACAAACTCACTCTCACATGTGCACACACATACTTTAACACACACATGCACATGCGCACAATACTCACACTCACTTGTGCACACTCACACAAAATCACATGTGCACACATACATGCTTTCACACTCACACTCACATGCACACACTCACAATACTCACACTCACACGTACACACTCACACCCGCAGTGCACTCACACACACAACCCCATTCTCACATGTGCACACACATACTTTAACTCACACACATGCACACACTCACAATACTCACACTCACTCACACGTGCACTCACACACACTCAAACTCAACTCTCACATGCACACACACACTTTCACATTCACACACTCACATGCATGTGCTCACAATACTCACACTCACATGTACACACTCACCATACCCTCACGTGCACACATGCACACACCCTCACACACGCACATTCACACGCGCACACTCCCCACCAAACCTTCTCCGTCTTCGCCGCCTGTTCTCCTTCCCCAGCCTGTGTCTCTTTCGCCTGAAAGTGACCCCGGAGAGCACCCCCTGCCCGCCGCAGGCTCGGGGAGCAGAGCTGGTCTCACTTCCAGCCTCCGGCCGCCCTGGCTTGGGATTATTTATTCCAGAACATCAAGTCTCTCTTCACACTTTCCTCCTTCTCTCCATCTCTTCATCTGATTCAAGTTGAATCGCCTCACTTCTGAATTTCTTTTCTCATTCCCCAAAGTTAATTCTAACTTCATTTACACCATTCCTGAGTCAACATGTGCATGATTTGTGCTTTCTTCTAACAAAACAGCAAAGTATTTACATAAATCTAGAAAGGATCCGGGAGTTTCCAGGGTGTTTATGATGAAGAGGGCTCTTTTTCCTTTAACACTTTACTATCTTACAGCTACTAGAAATCAGTGCTGAGTTTGCTCAGTGAGCTATAGTTTGCAGTAACTTGTTATTTACATTGGAAGCCTTCATATTTTTTTCAACTGAGATGTTTAAAAACGAATTTTAGTCATAAACTATCACATTATTCAGTTTAGTTTGTTTATAGCTATATTCAGAGAACTGAGAACGTTGATTAAAATAACTTGCCGTTGTATCTGTCATCTAGACCTATAAATTTCGTAGGAGTTCAATAACTCCTTTTGCTCAAATTGAAACTCAGCCCTTAGTTTACTCTCATTGGGGTAGGGCACGATGGAGGGAGAAGGGTCCCGCCACACATTTTTTCTTGACCAACTGAGCCTCAGTTACAGGTTAAGTAAGAACAGAGGGTGCCCCAGAAAAATCCATCAGCAAGGCTGGACTCTTAACCTCTTTTCTAACATCTCCATTCCCGCACACGACCTCGGGGGGCCACGAGACGGATGATCCCGGAGAAGCAGCTGAGACACGTTTGCGTGGTCCCACTTTTAACCCTGGCACAGAGAATCGTGCTGGCTGCAGTTCTCATTTTGCGGCTTTTTTCTTTTTTACAAACTTTAATTATAGCAGAAGAAAAATGTATAAATCGTGTCTAATATTCTCAGCTATCTGTGCGATCACTTGGGTAAAATATTTGATAATTGGAAAAACTGTCTAAAAGGAGAGACTGAACAGCTAAAAAGATAAACATAATTAAAATAAAGGTCTCCAGGGATTTACTCATCCCAACTTCACAGTCATACAATGGCAGAGAAGCGTAATGTCGTAACTACAGTTTCTTTTAGTTAAATTCAATTACTGAGGGCCTCCCTGGTGGCGCAGGGGTTAAGTCTCAGTGCTATCCCCAGTCACTGTGGCCTGAGTTCGAGCCCCGGCCAGGGAGCTGACCCATAGGACGCAGCAGACCTCTCCTGTCTCCCCGCTGCCCACCTCAGCAGTGGATTTCAGCGGATCCGCCTGTTCTGCTCCCCACTCTGTCTCCTATGAGTCCTCTCAGCCCCCCACACCTCTGGCCTACAACCCAGCACTTACATGCATAAATAAATAAATCTTAAAAAAAATCCAATTACTGAACATACAGTCCCAGACCCCTCTAATCCAATAAAGAGTTGCTTTGGTTTTGTGCAGAAATCACATGCATCAGGAAAGAGTTCACACACGCTTGTTCCAGAGAGACAGGCAACGTCACATAAAACATACACTGTATCAATCAATAAGTCACGTGGGAAGCTCAGCGGAGCCTTGTGCGGAGCCTTGTGCCCTCGTGGCTGGCAGTGGCGTCTGACACAACCACTGGCACGCACTGTGTACATACTACGGGGAGACGTGCCAGGGGCACCAGCAACCAGAAACCCTCCTTCGGGGCGCTTTTTAATGTTCACTTTTCACAATATTTTCAAGTTGATGACTCACTGTGTGAAAATGCTAAAAAAACCAAAATTTATGATGAGGCGCAAGGAGACCGAAGCCACTATTTTAAGTTTGAAAGTAGCTTTTCCTGACATGTTTCTACGAACGTTGAAGTTTCATGCTGAGGGCACCAGGAGCTGAAAATGGATTCCCAGGATTCCATTTTCAAGTCTCCTCCAAATACTGAGCACTTCACCATTTCTTTTGTATATATTCATTTGTGTTTGCATATAAATGTTATATACCTACCATGTCACCATATGACGACTCATTGCGTCTATTCTGGAAATTTAATATCTAGAAATGCACAGTCAAGGGTACAATGTCCTCAAAATTAAGAGGCAAAGCAACAAATTCTACCTAAACCATTACAAGAGTTCCTGTATATGTTCATTACGTTATCTCCACATAGTCGTATACACGCATAAAGAGACGGGATATGGGTAGACACGTGTGTGTGCACACACAGCCATATGCCTACTTGAGAAGCAAATTTCTCAGTCTTAGTTTTTATGTCACCTTCTGCTCTTTAACATGTTCACTTCCTCAGAAGTCAAGCAGCAGCCCCCAGCTATCTCAATATTGTAGAATGTGCAGGAAAACAAGCAAGTGTGGCATAAAAGAGACACAAC
Source organism: Scalopus aquaticus (assembly GCA_004024925.1). NCBI lineage: Eukaryota > Metazoa > Chordata > Mammalia > Eulipotyphla > Talpidae > Scalopus > Scalopus aquaticus. Next base: position 106,161 of record PVIJ01004278.1, read on the forward strand.
AGAGCCTCCCTGATGGATGTGTCTGGGTTGCGGGGCATCATTTGCATTTTTCAGCATCGCATTTGGCATCCTTGTGGGGCGAGAATCTGGGCTGGCTTCTTGGTGTCACACTCTCGGTGCCTGATCACGGATAGAAGATTATTTGTGGTAACTGAGCTGGCCCCAGCCACAAGAATATAATTCCATTGTTCTCAGTATACTTGCACTTAGCAATTTCTCGGGTTATAATTTTTTCTATTTAATTATCAGCTGACTATAGATTACAGGTTGTCCTTATCACCCTCAGCTGACTGAGGTTTATTCATTACTGAGGACTTTTCTTAGATTTCTTTTTAATTTTGATTGGTGGTGGTGATTTTTAGTCTATAAAGCTATTGCTTAAAATAGGGTGTGGTAATTTGATTTTAACTGATCTACCTCTGACTAAAAAGGCAAATGTCAGGTCCTACATTTAATTAGCTGATGTTCTTTTTATTTGTCTTTAAAATGAGCTTGCATAGTGGCAGCAAAATGGACTGAGAGTTGAGGAAGGCTGTCGAGACAGGCTGTCTTGGGGTCCATGTTCTGCCCCCTGTTCCACCCTGGCATTAAAACTATCCCTGTGCCTCAGTTTCCCCACCTGAACAGATGACCTACTTCATTGGGATTTTATGAGAATTATATGAATTAATTCACATTAAACATTTAAAACAGCACCTCGGGCCTCCCTGGTGGCGCAGTGGTTAAGTGCTGCGCTGTGGAGCTGTCGGCAGCGGCGACGTGAGTTCAATGCCTGGCCGGGGAGATTCCCACATGGCGCAGCAGACCTCTCCTGCCTCGCCCGCTGCTCCCCTCAGCAGTGGATTTCCGTTGATCTGCCTGTTCTGCTCCCCACTCTGTCTCTGGTGCACCCTCTCGCCGCCCCACGCCTCTGGCCTGCACCCCAGCTTGTATGCATAAATAAAGAAATCTTTAAAAAAAATAAAACAGCACCTCTTCTATGATAAACACCTAACAACACTAACAGTCAATTAACAAACATTAAAAGACAATAACTCTACACAGGATTCCTGAGGGAAGAGAAAGAGGTCTTAGACTTTAAAATGTACACAACCTTTAAATGAGCTTTTATCTCACAGAACTATTCCTGTACGTGTGCAAAGATACAGACCTAAAGTTACATTACTGACAATCCCTAACTACGGGCAAATAAGTTTCCACAATAAAAAATTGTCCCAAATTATTGATCCTCCTACAGTTAAATAACTTACAGGTGACGGTAAGATGACAAGATGAAGTTTATAAATGTGAGAGGAAATACGGTCTGATTTCACTAAGAAAACATGTGTTTATATAAACTCAAAACAGTAGATTAAATCATACTATACTGCAGGAGGAGGAGGAGCTCTCAGAGGCTGCTGGGTGTTCCCAAAAATGAAACCTGCACCCCAGAGGCTGGGGAGAACAGTGCACTGTGTGGGGCTCCCGCAGAAGCCTCTGGTTAGCGAGACACAGAGCTGCCCTTTCTTCTTATGACTGCATTATCCCAACTTTTAATGCTAAACATTTATGGCTTTTGGACTAAGCATAAAAACTGATGCTAACATACGTCAACAGAAAGCCACAATAAGTCATGTGCAAGTGTTCTCTTGCCTATGCCGCTTTCACCTATATCATCCGTCACGGTGAATTTAACATCTTCCTGCTTCCAAAAGCAGCCCCCCCATATCCACCTCTGTCACTGTTTTGCTACGCTTTGCTGCTTTGCTTCCTTCCCATTCAAATTCTACCCAATATTTTCACCTCACATTCCTACGGCACCTCCCCAGCCTGTTTCAATGACAACTCTCTTTAGAATGATTCTCTCTGCCTGTAAGTTGACTCTATCTTTTAAAATGTCACATTCTATTGCTGTTTCTATTTATAACTCTCTCTATCTCTATCAATCTGTCTACCTACCTGCGTTTCTTCCTCCTCCCTAATTTGGTGGACCTCATTTACATAGGTGCTAATTAAATTTTTCTTTGTCTGCAAGATCACCCATCATAACTGTATCTATATAATGAACAACAGGGTTTGCTTACCTAGTTGATTGATTGAGAAAGTAATTACAATTTGGATAGGATAATGACCATTTTTTTGGCCAATATTTACATATTCAAGAAAATCATTCCCAAACCTAAGATGATAAAAACAGGTGTATATTAAAATTTCTTACTGCCTCAAGAAAAGAATAATGAAGACTGGGTCTACAGGAAAAAACATTTTAAAGCCATTTTTGCAGAGGACTTCTAGCAAAACAGATTTGATTGGTGCTCCTGAGAGGTTCCTAATACCCAAGAGATCAGGGACAGCAAGAGTTCTAGAGCATTCTTCAAAGTCTGACATGGTCTGGAGCAGTGCAGGGCAAGGTATACTGTCATTATTGTCTGTCAGCGAGGTCAAGTTCTGTTCTTTCTGACATAGGTGATCTGAAAGTTTTTAATGCAAAAGAATTTCCCCTTAGGGAAATAGCAGTTAAGGAATGTGTGCAGCAGTGTTTACAATAGCTAAGGTATGGAAACAACCCAGATGCCCCAAAACAGATGATTGGATCAAGGAGATGTGGTACATATGCACAATGGAATACTATTCAGCATTCAAAAAAGACAAAGACATGCAATTTGTAGCAACATGGATGGAACTAGAAGGGCTCCTACTCAGTGAAATAAGCCAGGAAGAAAGAGAAAAATATGGAATGCTTTCACTTGCAACAGGACTATAGGGAAATGAAATAGGAGACACTCAGCGAGGGAGGGGGAGGGTAAGGGCACAAAATGGAGTAGAAAAGGCCCCAGGGACCACGGAGATGGATCACGGGTGAATTGGTGGTGGGTTACCCAAGGGGAATACACAATGTAAAAGATACAAATAACAATAAAAATAAATAAATAAATACATCAATAAAATAAAGGGAAAAAAAGGAATGTGTGTATTTGTTTATGGTATGACGTTCTATTGTTCTCATGCCACGAAAACAGAGAGCAATATATAAGCCCTGGAAGAATCACAGTGCAAATCTAAAGTGGGGACCATCACAATAAAACACATTTAAATATGAACTGAACATGTTCCGTGAGGCTCAGCAATGAGGGGTGCCGGGGTGCAGGCACACGCCTACCCGGGCAGGTACACACAGTGTCGGGAGGCTGCAGTGATGGTGTGAGGAAAATAAACGAAGTGAAAACAGAAATCACTCACAGAAGCAATTAAATAAATGTGCTCCTGATGACTCAAATTCCTTGTCTCTGCTCACAGATTGAAAGTCAACAAAGAGAGACTTCTAAAATGCCCACACTGAGTCTCATTTTAGAAATGAGAACACCCAGAGCTCCAGGGCAGCCGAGTACATGGAAAGCTAGTGGGGGCATCACAGCTATGAGCTCCCACCCACACTGGCTCCAGCATCTCTTATGGCTAAACACCGTGGACCAAGCCAAAACTACCACGGGGAGGCCCGTTAAGAAGGCTAGGCTGAACGTGGAAGGCTGTACTCCCAACAAGGGGCTCGCACCCTCGACGGGATTTCAGGAGGTAAAGAAATAAGTGCGCTGTTTTTAGGGCTTTTCAATCTGAGCCCAGAGGGGTTAAAGCTGTTCTTTCAAGGTGGGGACTATATCAGGGTTGGGCAAAGTTTGTGATTTTGCCTTTGAAAACAGTCTAGGGTTGGTTTCTACAGTGAAATGACCACTTTAAAGCGAGTCTTGATAAACCAGAGCTGACAGGTAGTTGACAAGTTGTCCAAGTGAACAGACAACTCTAACTGACCACTGCATCTGTGAGAATTTCCTGAAAAATATAATGAAGTCATTTTTTGGTTTCGAGTCTGATCTTCCTCATACAAAAGTTTCCTGAAAAACACAGCCAAGTCAGGCTGGTCGAGGTAATCTGCCTCCTTAGGGAAGTCACGCAAATATATCATTTCAATGTCCAGTTCCCTTGTTGGTCATTTTTTGCCCCAAGCTGCAGCGAGACTGGGGAAGTGGCTAATTCCAGTCAGACCATGGCTTGAGGAGTCATGAATACAATTCTCTGCGGGCGCAGTGACTGTCAGACTTTCTTTTTGTTGGATAATCCCGGTTTGGCATCTATAATAGAACAGTAGGTGGTAAACAGCATTTACACCTCTGCAGGTTTCACATTTGAACGCTGAAACACAGGTAAGTACTAGAAAAGGGTTGCTAAAGAGGTTTTTAATCTGCTTTAAGCCAGGAGCCAACATTTCCCCAATTAACCTAGACAACAGATGCTACTCCTAAAGCCAAAAGCTGACAGAGACAGCACTGCATATGGAAAAAACAGCCAAATAGCTGCTTTTTGGGATTTCTTTTGTTTCCTGCACATTATTAGTAAAATGGAAAATCTCAATTGTAAGCAGAGATATACGATACTTTGCCTAAAATACATGAACACGAAAGGTTAATAATGTTAGTCTGGGTTTGTACTGTTTCGAAATACTACTCTTCCTCCACAAGTATGATGGGTGAGAATTCTGGGAGATGATGATACTGTCCCTCACTCCCGCCCATCTCTGCATGCCACATCCATGCGTTCTTTTCACTTTCTGCGTCTCCTGCAAAACTTATATGTTATATGTACAGGCTGGAGCACAGCAAGAAGTCATCCAGAATTCATCTGAAGTTGTTAGTGTTTCAAATTGCAAACTAAGATTTGTATTTTCCAGAATTAAGTTACCTAGTGATCACTTTTTCTGAGGGAGGGAATTTCTAGGTAATGCAAGCCCTGATGGTTTTTGCAATTAGTAAGTTGCAGAGCAAGGGGTGTTAAAAAGCCAGTGCTAATCACAGCATTTCTGTTCACTTTTCAGTTTCTAGGTAAGACGATTGGTCCCTAGTTCAATCAAGTCAATAGAAGTGTGAATGTTTCAGGCAAGATCAGCCGAGACCAGGAAGGGGACTAGTGTTCTCACAGAGCACACCCCGGGAGCTCACCACATGGTCCGCAGTGACAAGGGCACCCGTCGAGGGTAAGTATTTGGAGCAGCCTGAACAGCCAAAGGCAGCCACCTACAGATGAATCTGCAGCTAACCTGGACACTGCTGTGCCATCTGGCTAATGCTGCTCTAACTCTGTCATCATTCTACCTCAAAGCCTGCCATTGGGTAGAGAGGGGTCCCTGGCAACTTCATCTTAAAGTGGTTCTACTGCTCTTGTTCTTTTTGATTTCTTACCAGTTTTATATTTCAACATCTCTAAATGCTTCAAGATTTCTACTAGAATTGACTAGAATTTAAAGATCTAAGTGAGAATGCCCTCTTTAAAATAGTGAGTCCTCAGCACTACATAGTCTTCATCTCTATGCACATATATCTTCATGGATGTCAGTAGGACTGGTGGTTTACTGAGCTGAATTAGATGTCTTGCATTCCCGTTGTGATCAGAATTATTCCCTATTATATATGGTGTTTATGATACTTTCTTTCTTCTTCTGTATATTGTTGTAGTATATACATATAACCATTAATTTTGGTGGATTTAATTGTGTCCACCTGTGCAGTGAGGTTTGTGTCAAGCATTTGTAACAGAGTTTGAATCACATGGGGCCCTCCCCTCTGATACCCCATTTGTTGCTGCTATTATTTGTTTTATTTTAGTTGTTAGGCATTAAAATTAAATTTTACTCTTTCAGAAATAAAGTTTAATGGACTTTGGAAAGTGCACAGAATTATGCCTGCACATCCCAGCACCAAACACAACAGTCCGTTCACTCTAAAATTTTCCTGTAGGTCTATCTGTAATCAACCACTCCCCTATTTATAAGCCCTGGCAACCACTAACTCTTCCTGTACTAACTCTTCCTCTTTCTGTACTATTATAAAAAATACCTTAGGCGGGGTGTTAAACAACATGTGTTTACTTCCACAGTTTTAATGGCTGTAAAGTCCAAGATAAAGGTGACAGCAGATTCAGGGCTGGGGACCGTCCTCGCCCTGGGTCTTATCACTGCATCCACAAAGCAGAGGAGCAGGGAGCCCTCTGCAGTCTCTTTATTTACAGCACAAATCTCATTCAACAGCTCTCAGTCATCCCATCTGAATCACCCCCAAAGGGCTCAGCATGTCAGTGGGGATGGGGGAGAGAACAAACATTCAGCATGTAGAAGTGGCTTCACAATGGGACAGAATAAGGACTGCAATAAAGGACTGAGGGAAAAGTGTGTTCCTGTATGAGGGAGAGTGAAACAGAGTCCAAATTCCAACTGTATAGTTATCAGAGCTGGATTTTAGAACTAACAACAAGATCTCCAGTATATGTTACAATAATCTATTCTATTCTATTCTATTCTCTTCTTTTCTTTTCTTTTCTATCCATGACCTTATAAGGAAAGTTTTAAGTAACACCAAAAACAAAAAATAATTAAAAAAAAAATAAAACATCACAAAGCAGATGACATTCTAGTTAAAGATTTCCATTTCAACCAAGGAAACAACTAAGACAAATGAACTGAAGGGTCCCCAGGATACCCAAAATTATTAAAGGATAAAAAAACATTTTTCCCCTTCTAAGGGTCTGTTCATCCGCACACACAAAAGCAAAGAAAGCAGATTCTCAGTGTGTTCAAATATCTTTAATTGGTGTGAAGTTCAAAGTGCAAGAGAGAGAAGAAAGGTTTTCAAATGACAGTCTCCCAATCACACTGCAATGATCACCAAAAGCAGGACTGCTGAGGCCTCAGAGCTTTCAAGGGGCCCCAGACAGAGAACTGTGAAATTCAGAACACACCACACAACCCACCACAAGGTCAGGCTGACAGCTTCCATCCTCCTGCCCACCTGCCAAAGCACGAAAGCACTAGCAGCCACTTCTCCATTGCCTCCTCTCCTCCTGCACTCACTCCTTCCTCCTTCCCCGCTGCCCCACACAGAAGTCTGGTTCATGGCGTGCTGGGAACTGTAGTCCAGGGTGTCTCAGCCACTAATGGAATGGAAGTGGGGGGTGAAGTCCACTCAGGATCTCAGTCACTGATGGAATTTGTCCCTCACTATCCCTGAGTCAATGAGAATATCAACAACACAAAAGGAGAAAAATATTTTCTACCCATGTAACTAATGTTATAGATAACACACACATATATATGTTATCTGTCTACATATCTATCTATATATGATGTATATTCTGAAATTATATCAAATTCCTACAAATTGATAAGAGATAACCTCAATAGAAAAATGTGGTAAAAGAGTTGAAAAGAAATTTCAGAAATGGGAATTTAAAAGACCAAGAAACATGAAAAGGATGCTCATAATCAGTAACTATGAAAATATGAACTAAAACCAAAATGACATAACCCCTTCAAAACTCTCCTCCAATTAGCTATGTTTAAAAGTTTTAAAAACCAATTAGTGTAGGATGGGAAATCAAAGATATACTGTGACAATATAAATTGGGCTCTATAACTTTTTAAAATTAAAAAAAGAAAATGCAATGCTTAATTTATTTATAAGAGTTTTATGTTCTCCACAAAATTAAGAGGACATTACAGATTTTTCCATGCCCCTTAATCCTTACATGGATAGCCCCCTCGTTACTGAGTGGTACACTGGGGTAAAGATCTCTCTGAAAGTGCAAAAACAACATATGAATGGAAAATGCCCTCTGTCTCTGCTAGCCATTACCCTAGCCTTCAGAATACTCAGTTGTCTCCCCTATGTAAACAACACAGGAACTCCCCAAAAAGGCTGTAAGCAAATCTCCGGCACCCCCTTCTGGGTTTCTTTGTTGAAAGATGAATCTTGGAGACAAGACCCAGATCACCCATTCCATTCCTGCCTCCCTAAGGGTGCAAGCAAGAGCAGGAATCTGCCAAGGCTCAGCCTCTTTCTCACGATGATGCCCTTATAAAAGCCCTACCAGGAGGAGGGGTGGTTTTGCTTCCAGAAATACAGGTTTTCTGAATAGACCCAGCTCTTACCTCTTCTGATTGTCTCATGAGTGGTGGGTGGCTGAGGGTAGATGCTGGGCCACAGCTCCACCCGGACCCTTCACCCAAAGTTCATGGTTACCAGAAGGTTCATTCATGGTGATGCTCATTCTAGGGATATGACAAATGTATAACATGTTTCTATCATGATAGTTTCATAGTATTTCCACTACCCTAAACATCTCTTGTCTGTCGATTCATGCCTTTCTCACCCCCAACCTGGCCAACCACTGATTTCTTTAGCTGCCCCCACAGTCTTGCCCTTCTAGAGCATCAAGTAGCACGTAACCGTTTCATCAGCTTCTTCTGCTTAGTCTCACATGCATAGAAAGTCCTTCCAAGTCCTTTTACGGCTTGCTAGCTCTTCCTGTAGAGGCGACTGTCTGGACGCACCGCTGTTTGTCATTCATCTATAAAGAACACTTATCTACCTATAAAGAACATTTATCTATAAAGATCCTGGCTGCTTTGGGGTTTTGGTGATTATAAACAAAACCACAGCAGACATCCTTGTGCAAGTTTTCATGTGGACACAGTTTGGGATAAATACCTAGTAAGATGTTTGCCAGATCATGCGATAAAAGTATATTTAGTTTTGTAAGAAACCACCAGAGTGTTTGGAAGTGGCTGTGCGATTTTACTTTTCCACTAGTGACGGATGAGAGTTCTGACTCTCAGCCCCTGGCGTCCTCCGTTTTCCAGTGTGTTTTAATTAGCGTTTCCCTGAGGATCTAAGATGGGGACCTTCCTTTCATACCCCTACTTATCATTCGCATATGTTTGGTGAGATGTCTGCTAAGGTCTTCGGTGTATTTTATAATCTTTTTCTTTTTCTTTTTTAGTTTTCACCAAGATCTGTATGTATATGATCTTGCTGAAGCAATATGACATTGCAACATTTTATATTTCAGGCGTGCTACAGTATAAACCAACATCTGTATCACCTACAGGGTGGTTCATAACACCCTGGACACCAGAGGCTCCTCTGCTGCCTCCTAATTGTTGAGTATTAAGAGCTCGATGTGTATTTCGGATAACACACCTTTATCACGTGTCTTTTGCAAATCATTTCTCCCAGTCTACGGGACTAGTAAGCAAAAGTCAGGTTAAGCCACTTCGAAGCAAAGTGGAGGGATTCATAAATGGGGAGAGGAATTCAAAGATGTGTTCAAGTCAGTCTGCTGGGAATAACTTAAATTATACCCTCAACTGCATGGGATTCGCCGTATGCTGCAGTTATTCTAAAATTTTAATACAGATTAGGTTCTAACTCTAAAACAAAACACAGGTCCAAAATCTAATTTTTCATCATCCCCATAGCTGTTCTGAACCTTCCCTGGGGCTACTGGTATGTACATCTCCTAAGTTACACACTATGGCTCACAGTTATTTATTGTTTCTATTCTCCCATGAAGAACAAAGGCCAAGGGCCATAGGGCAGTATGTGTTCAAGCCCAAGTTTATAGTGAAATCGAGACCCTAGTACAGCATTTCTTTCTCCAAGGCTTATGTAATTAACACAGTCTTTTCTTCTTCTCATACACTCCATACATCATGTTTTATTTGGATGCTGAAATGAATTCAGCATCCAAAATTAACTATTTTCATTTGGAGAAGTAAGGCATAAATACAGAATCATGTCCTCAGAAAACAGAGCAGAACAAGTATCACAAAGGCAAATTTTATGACAGGGCAGAAAAGTGTCACTGCATTCAAAACAGACACAAAGGTTGTACAAACTCATGAACAAAGGGTAAAGAAGGAAGTAAATTATTATAAGAAAGGAAACTTGTCTTGATGATTACACAAATTCTCATGTTTCTGCTCTTCATATTAATAATTAGGGCCTCCCATTTTATGAAAATAAACACATCAAAAACCAGTAAGAGAATATTGATTTAGATGGAAAATCATGAACTCAATGATTCAGGGTTGAGTGGCAGCTGTACTAACAAGGGCTGGAGTAAATCAGGACCCCGGAGAGAGAACCTTGCCAAGACTGACTGAGAAATCTGCTTCAAGTACCACTCAGGAATTCTGAGGCCAATATCTGTGCCTCCCTCTTCGGGCTGGTCCTTGAAGGCACCAATCATCACGAAAGCATCTGCTACCAACAATTTCCATTTCACCTCGACTTTGAAACCCTGTCTGTCTGCCTGCCAGCCTCCTCCTGAATCACCTTCCATCTCATTCTTTGCAGTGTGTCCAGCTGTTAGCATATTTATTTTATGATCTGGCATTTAAAACATTTTAACTGCTATAAAATACACATTACATAAAGTTCAGCACGATTACTGTGAAGGCTACTTCCATTCTTGCCAATCAATTTCTAGATCTTTCTCATCTTGTAAAACTCAATTCTAAATCCAATAAATGTGGCTTGTTATTTTTCCCTCTCCCCAGCTCCCAGCAGCCACCATACTACCTTCTTTAAGAATTTGACTGCCAATGATACCTCGTGCAATTGAGGGGACAAAACAGGCTATACTTTCTTTGTGGCTGCCTTATTTTACTTAGTATAATGTCCCAAAGAGCCATCAATGTTGTCGGTCTTCCCTTCCTTTTTAAGACACAGAAAAATAAAATTTCCATCTTAAACTTTAATAAAGTAAAAGTTAAGAAAAACAGAGGAAAATTTACGATAAAACAAATGGAAGAGTAAAAACATGATACAAGGGAAAGCATTTTTTGTATAGACTCTTTCAATACGACATTTTCAAAGGAAGAGAACAGAGAAAACCAAAGATGAAAAAAGACAAACCTTGCAAACAATAAAAAACATGAAAAGGAGACGCTCCACTGATATAGACACTAAAATAGTCAATCAAAGTTAGAGGCAAATATGATGATGATAAAAGGCCCCACTAACTGGGGCAGAGAAGAGCTGAAACATGATTGTCAGGGCTTAAAAATATTTGTCGCTGGGAAATGTACATAGAAAGCTCGTTGTAACGCCTCTCTTATCTTGGCTACATCAAGATTTTCCATAATAATATATTCTTCAAATGACTGTCAGCTCTAAGAATGGTTTCCAAGAGTTCTTCCAGAACTTTCTATGTTAAATGACATCCATCAAATTCAAATACCTACTGTGAAGTTACAGTTCAGGTGTGTGGGGATAAGTATAATCATCTTCGACACGAACAGCTGTTTTCACATACAGTAGCAGCTACCATGTTGAGATTCATCCCTCACATACCCTACTCAGGACGAAGAACGGAAGTTGGTTCTAACGGACTTGTCCTTGTGTGTTTATGCTACTTTACACTTCTCAGTATACACTTGCTGCTCTGGCATAAGCTTTGACTTTTTTTTTTTAAAGACTTATTTATTTATGCAGACAATGCTGGGTTACACACCAGAGGCGTGAGGTGGTGAGAGGGTTCACCAGAGACAGAGTGGGGAGCAGCACAGGCAGATCGAGGGAAACACACTGCTGAGGGGAGCAGCGGGCGAGGCAGGAGAGGTCTGCCGCGCCATGTGGGAATCTCCCTGGCTGGGTGTCGAACTCGTGTTGCTGCTGCCGTCAGTTCCACAGCACAGCACTTAACCGCTGCGCCACCAGGGAGGCCCAACCTTTGACATTTCAAGAACCAGAGAGTATTCAACACACACACAGTGTGGCCCCCTTATCTCTCTCATAGCCCAACTCTTCTTTCTTCTGCTATGTCTTGCGTACAAACCTGAAACACTTCATTCTAGATCACCCCTCCTACTGATTCCCAGCCAAAGTACCTCGTGCATCTTCCACATTAGAAGAGAGGGGGCGCCGAGCTTTTCAAAAGGAAGGACCCCACAGGAGACACGTGAGGACTTTTATCCTGCAGCGCCAGCTGGCGTAACAGCCATAAAGATTGGACATAAATTATACATGGCTCCCATCCATTCCCCGAAACATCTTCCAAATGATAAAACAAAGCTTTGCTCTGGAAGCAAACGCTAATAAAGGATGCTAATAAAGATAACCCAGGGCTCTTAGGTCTGTGGTTAAATTCAAAGTGAAATTAAGTGCCATCATCTAAGTTGCTTAATTCAAATCAATAGAGCTCTTTCATGTCTGTGGGTCTCTTTCGGAAGAGGCCTTCCCTGGGGCCAGCCCAGAAGGGGTCTGCAGGAGGCTGCCCTGCTGGTGGTCAAGAACATGTGCCTGTGAACTGGGTGAACCCTGACTTTCCACTTTCAGGGGCCAATGGCCTTGGTGAATAAATCGCTGCCATCTAACTCTCCTGTCTTTGGCTGAACAGGCCTGTGATCCATCAAATGATGGCTTTTAAGTGACAGCTCTCCTAGGTTCCTCCACACAACATGTGCATTTTCCAATACACAGGGCATTTTATTCCCTTTGTTTGTGGCTGAAAGGGCAATTAAAATACGTTTTGACTGAGGGATGTGCATTCACCGGACAATACTAGCAGCTCTGTCAAACAATGTCACCACTACGGGATGGTTAACACATACAGGTGTTGGTTCTTCACTCGGTGAAGTCCGACAAGGGGCTTGTCCCCAAGGGCAGCTCTTTTCTAAGAGGCAGCTCAGGGGCCAGCTGCTTCTCTCTACGCACCACCTCCCCTTATACCCCCTCTCGTAATGGCCTCAGGTGGCTGCGTCCAGGCAGAAGAGGAGAGAAGAAAGCATGCAGGGTGTTTTAACCACCTCAGCCAAGTACGTGGCACTTTGGTTCATCCACCATTTATGAAACTTGCGTGGGCCCCTTGGGAAGAAAAGGGAATTGGGGATAAGTCCTCAGTCAGCTGCTTCTGAGCATCAAAGGTGTTCGCAAGGGTCTAGTGCCCAGCAGATGTCTCAGTGGGCATGTGCAGATTTATGTCAGTATGTGTGGAGGGAAGCAAATCTTAGAACTAAACCACATTCCCTAGGATTTGATTTCTATGACATTTGAAAACAAACTAGTCTCTTGCCAGAGTCAGCAGAGTGAGGACATGGGAGATCCCTCTAGGGCAGAACCTGAGCTTAGGTTCTGGCCACATTCTTCTTCTTTTAAAAAAAAATAAGAGCAATGGTTAAATGGGTGTGATCACTCTAAAATTCAGCTAATTCAGAGAGCATGTTTAATATAAAAATCATTAAGATGTTTTGTTTTAAAATAAAGCATTTTTAAAAGTGAAAGAGTGCTGTGGGCCGGTTTATACTGAGCACAGTAACAAAACATGCTGAACAGTATAACACGCATGAGGCAAGGTTAACCTAAAGTCACTGCAACAGGATTTCTAGTTGAGTGGAAAGAGAACTCAAGTAGTTTGGGAGAGAACATTCTAAGCTGGAATGTTGTTAGAAATTCTTCTAGTCCTTCCTCTGTGACACAGGTATGTGACCAAGAGTTTCTGAGTGTTTATATATCAAGGAAAATCTTTGTTTCCCTTCACTTTTGATAGATAGCTTTGCTGGATGCAGAAATATTGGCTGGCAGTGATGCCACTCTCCGAGCTCTTTGAATAGGATATTTCATTTCCTTGTGGCATTTGTTTTTAAAAGTTTTCTGTTGAGAAGTCAGCTGTTGATCTTCCTGGAATTTCCTTGTAAGTGATGCCTTGTTTGTTTGTTTCCTCTTGCTGCTTTAAAGATTGTTTTCCTTGTCTTTTTACTTTCTGCAGTTTTATTGACATGTCGTTGGGTGTCTGAATCCATCCTACTCAAGTTTGTTGAACTCCCTTGGAAGTGTGAAATCATTTCTCTCAATAAATTTCAATACATTTAATATTTAGCCACTATTTATTTGAATATGTTCTCTTCTTTTATTTCTCCTACTCCCATACTGTGCGTATTGGTGCTTTTAGTGGAATCTCACATTGTTCTCATCTCACATTCTTTTTTTTTTTTAACCCTTTGCACTCCGAACCATTCTGGACACTGGCTACCAGTTACTCGACGCTACTTTGCGGTGGAAACGTGCATTACAGACCCTCGTATTATTTAGTATAATTTTGGAACCAAGTAACATATTATAATGATATTGGACTTATATGAATTGGGTGACATCGAGGAATGTATATTTGCAAAAAAACCAATATTTTATTGTTTATAATTTTGTACAGTATGATAAGTTTTGTAACACTCCCCAATATGCATTGCAGGCTGATTAGTGCACGTTCTTGTCCGACACAAAACCCGCTGACATTTCTTGTATATATCTTAGTAA